>JAEIFU010002145.1:0-49760 GCA_018904235.1 Lordiphosa stackelbergi
TGAAAAATCGTGCTCACAATTTTCCCCTTTCTTTGGTCCAATTGAATTTTTTTCTATCTTTTCTTTTCTTTTGAACCTTCATTGGTTCTCATTATATGCAACGGTAATTTGAAGATTTTGCTTTCGTAGAAATTTCGCTAAATGTGTGCTCTATTTTTGGCTCATCTGAATAGGTTTGACACTTTTGATTTCACTTTTGATTGACTGCGTGAATGAGTAAAAGTTGAACTCTCTTGAATTCCAAATTTATTACCTAAAGCAACTACTATCAGTTTTTTTGTAAAATGGGCCGCCGGGAAAACCTCCTTTTTTAACCCGATTTTGAAAAGATCAAATAAAAGGTTTAAAAACACTATGAAATAAGCCAAGAAAATCGGCCGGATCGGATGACTACTTCTTGTAGCTGCCATACAAATGTTCGTTCCTAAAATGGTTTTTAGTAAGAAAAAACTGTTTTGTTCTCAATATTACTGCTCTCAAACACGGTCATGGGTGGAATATGTAATGTTTTTAAGCTGATCTGCGAAGTTTGGTCGAAGTCGCTAACCGTTGAGACAAGCTATTTCAAGTGTATGAAAACTTCGAGGTACAGACGAAGTTAGCTTTGCCTTTCTCGTTTCTTTGTAATGAAGCTGACTATGAAAAAAAAATGAATGGGGAAAAAAATATACAACAACAGCATCGGAGAGGCGACTTACCCTACGAACTGCTTAAAATCACCTTTCTGCTGGTAAAATTAGGGGAAGAATGCGGCGTAAATGCTAGTGTGGTCACTGTAAAACGAATTATTCCGAAGCGCCAAACACTTGAACCGATTGAGTTTCAACCTCGATGGACCGGATGGCCATAATTACTATTTCCACGATATGAGAATGGAAGAATGTTTTTAAGTGTGGGGAGCCACATCGTTTTATGGAACATGCGAGCTCCAGTTTGTCACCTCGGCAAACTTACCAAACCGTATGTTCGTATTAATTAAGAACAAGGGTGGACATACCAAACATAAATTATGCTAGAACAATGTCCTTTATTAATTTAGTTACCCAGTGCCATCTAATTTTAGCTATATAGACTTATGTTTCATAGTTTTAGTATTCCAACCTATTCAGTTGAGCCAAAAAAATTGAGATTTTTTGTTATGTTTTTTGAAAAATAATAAAAATTATGTAAAAACAAAACTAACAGAACAGAAACTTTGCTATTTCACAAAGCACTGATTTCCTTATACAACAAAATTTATTTCGCTTAAATTGGAGTGCTTGTTACAGTGATACAACGTTTCAAACCTAAAAAATGTCAAACCTATTCAGTGAGGGCACTGTACATTGCATTCAGTTTAAAAATAAATGTTATTTACGCTTCCTCTAAATAAATTATGTAATATATACAGTTTCATTCTAGAGATGTACGTAGTTAGGAACATCTTCCCTCTTACCCTGTTGATTACCCCAAATTTACTTCCGAACCCGGACACAAAATATCAAATCAATCCCGACACAATAACTGACTTAGTTCTTGATTTGAAACTGTTTTGGTCTAGAATGGGAATTCTTACTTTGAGTGCGAATCATTTAATATTCGAAATTAACAGTTAAGAATAGAAAGAAAATTCTTGATTTAAAGAAAATGTTTGTTTATTTAAATATAACTGTGTTAAGTGTGTTTGAGATCTATGGCATAAAAATAATTATAATTTTATGACGTTTCTATTTCATTAAAAAAAAAAAAAAACACAATTATATAAAATTACTTTAATTTGAGCTGTTATTGTTTTACTTTAAAGAATAGTCGAGCTAAAACTTAAACCTAATCGGTATTGAATTAATAATTTTTAGTTTGTGACTAGTGCCTAATCATAAGTTTCAAGCAACTTGTAGCACTAGCAAGTAAGTAAAGTAATAATAAATAATAATGAACGAGGAAGCGAATCTTACGATTCTTGCCTCAAGAAAAGTCTATTTCGTCATGGCTTAGGGTTTGTTTTTCAAGCCTCTGTTGTGGATTCGTTGTAAGCGGACATATTCTAGAAAACGTAAAATGCTTTCCAACTTTATTACTGTAACATACACTCAGCAAAAAAAAAAAAAGGAGAGAATTTCACTATTGAACCAAGAGCATTCGTTTTTAAAAGTACGGCAAGAGTGAAAATACTTCATCAAGATCAAAATTCGCCCAGTCAAGAGTGATTTTTGATCCCGACTTTCTAAGAGACACGACCGACCCGAGCGAGCGACGTGGTTTTGGTTGGTCTCTCTCCCCTCTCACCATTAACCATTTGAGATAACCTCATAGTAGACATAAATTTTTGTTTTTACTTACTTTAATGGGACTTGAACTCGAGGCCTCCCAAAACTGAACACATGGACGACGGCGCGCTAGCTCACTCGACTATCTGGCATCAGCGAAACCTCTCGTACCTCTCGTTTGTACTCATCCTGACAACAACAAACTCTCTCTCTCTCTCAGTGAGAGCGTGTCCAAAGCTATTCTCAACAAGTTTGCTTCCCCTCACTCTCCTTGCCTATAAAAACCGAGAAGAGAACGAATTTATCTCGATTCCAAGAGCGAAATTCTTGAAAACTTAGGGGCGAAAATTATTCGTTACAGTTTTTTTTAGTGTATGGAACAGTATAGTTTGTAGAGTCCATTGAGGAATATAAGACTGTTTTCAGGTTTTGAAAATCCGCAAAAATTTGGTACAATTTAATTGTTCAGTGCTATGGTCGAGATTTTCTCTTTGTTCATTATACCCTTGCAAAGGTATTATATTTAACCCAGAAGTTTGCAACGCATAAAATATTAATTTCCTTATTCCCCCTATAAACTATATATATTCTTGATCAGGACGACGAGCTGAGTCGATTGAGCTTTGTCCGTCCGTCTGTCTGTCCGTCTGTCCGTCTGTCTGTCCGTCTGTCTGTCTGTTTCTACGCAAACTAGTCTCTCAGTTTTAAAGCTATTGAGCTGAAACTTTGCACAGAGTCTTCTTTTTACTGCACACTGCTAATATGTCGGAACCGACCGGATCGGATGACTATATCTTATAGCTGCCATAGGAACTATCGGATGAAAAGTGGGTCTTTGTGAGAAAAACTTTTCGTTTTAATGTTAATCCCTTCAGCAATTATTAATTCTATACGCTTTTACATAGATTAGGAAGTTTTGTCTAAATCGGATGACTATATCTTTATAGCTGCCATAGGAACTATCGGTTTGAAAAGTGGGATTTAATGAGAAAAACTTTTTTGTTTTTAATCTTAACGTGTCTCACTTCAGCAATTATTGATTCTATACGCTTTCACATAGATTAGGAAGTTTTTGTCCAAATCGGATGACTATATCTTATAGCTGCCATAGGAACTATCGGTTGAAAAGTGGGTTTTTATGAGAAAAATTTTTGGTTTTAATCTTAACGTGTCTCACTTCAGCAATTATTAATATTATGCGCTTTTACAAAGATTTTGGAAGTTTTGGTCAAAATCTGGATGACTATATCTTATAGCTGTCATAGGAACTAGCGGTCGAAAAGTGGGTTTTATTTAGAGAAAAATTGTTGTTTTTAATGCTGGCGTTCTTAAACTTTGATGTATTAAAACATTTGCAAGGGTATAAAAACTTCGGCACAGACGAAGTTAGCTTGGCACCTTCTCGTTTTTGGTCTGTTTCACTCATCTAGTTGACGAGGTAAGTTCTCAGTCTTTATTTCCTAGATTTCCTTGTTGATAAATTAGTTGGAATTTTTGAAACATTTCTCCGTTCTCCTCTTAAGTATGTTTGGTTCTTATTTTTAATATCAAGTTCTTTATGCAAGCATTAATCGTTCTCAAACCAAGAATATAAAGTACTTAGTTAAGTATTTTTGAGGCCTTAAAATTCTTAAAATGCCGAATTATGCTTAACATATCCAAAACGTTTTTGAAATCTAATTTAATTTTGATTTTTTGAAAACCATTTGAATCAAGAAACTTCGTACTTTTAAACAAGAATGGCCTGGCCTAAAAATTCTTGATCTAAATATGAAATATCTTGATTTTTTTCTCTGTTATAAAACTACTTTTGCGAGTTTTAATTGTATATATGGTTACCAAATCGGGACCATACGCAAATCCTGCAGTTTTTATCGGGTCCTTTAGGACAGGCTTCATTTTTTTAAATTTATTATTAACAATTAAAATAAAGTCAGAATAAAGACTGTGGAATTCCAAAAACACCAAAAGAAGAAATAATAAAGTCTTGGGAAGAAAACTGTTTAGTCGGTGCGTTAACTTGTCAATCAGTCAGTCAGTAAGCACAAAGTGTGCTGAATACTCTATAAACCTTTAGAGTCAGAGCGATCATCAGACTCAAGCGCAATCAATAAACGATACTTTGAACAATTAAAGAAGATTTAACAAGCTTTCTTGGCATTATTATGAACCTATTGGAAATGTGGTAAATTGGTTTTCCGTAAACTTTTGGGGTATTTTGATTTATGATTTATCAACCATAAGACATAGTTGATTGACTGATTTTCTGTTGCGTTTGAGTGAAATACCAATCAAAAAACGCTTTTCACTTTAAACTGTTTCTGGGGATCCTCATTAGTTATTCGATATCCCCTGATATTTCATAAGCAATAAAAAATGAACCAAAAGAATCGATTACAAAGTTATATTATAACGTTTCAACATTATTCGGTTTCAGGGTTAAGTGTAGACATGCTCATTTCCCTTAGTAACTTTGCAATTTCAATTGAAAATCGCTGCTTTTACTTATACACAAGTAAATTCCACATTCTTTTATTTCAACCATTTAAAATATTAAGCTTAACCAGCAGCAGCGCGTTTACGATTTCTTCCACATTCCTTCAGGCTGTTGGTGTTTTTTATATATTTTTCACACCAGCCACGCCTTTGAAATTCTTTTCACTAGCAAACTCTTTAAAAGTTAAGCTGATTACACTATTGTAATTTTTCACATATTTTTGTCACCTGTAAGCCAACTCATTTCTTGCTTGCCAAAAATTTTCTCTCTAGCTAATTTAATGTGGCACTGTGAAAATTTTCATTTAAAATCACGTAAATTCTTGTATATTTAAGCACGCACTTTGCCCCTAGTCAGGCTGGGGTATATATGGGTGTGTATCATTGTCTGTCCAGAGGCGAGTGTCCCGAAAGCTGCCAACAGTTGGCGCCGGAAATGGGCTGGAGCTGTGTCTTCTTCTGTTTTAGGGATGCTTTTGCTGCTGCTGGCTGCCAACTAAGTGTCAGCTAGAAGGTTGCCCCTGCTCTTCTTCCTTAGGAATTTTTGTACATGCATTTCAGCTTAGGGCCACACACATACACACACACACACACACACACATATAAAAAATGAATAAATAATGTAAGCTGGAAAAGGAGGGAGGCAACTTACGCACGCAGTTTTCCAATGCATTTTCATTGTTAAGCAAACATTTTATGCTACTGCTTGCTATTAGTGGCACTCGTTAGCATGTTACCACCTCCACATTCAACGCTCCCCCTCTCCGCTCTTCACTCTAGTGTAAATATTTTGCTTTTTACAATATACTCGTTTACTCGACATGCATATGCATATTTTCTTACCATTAATTTGATGCGAAAAATGTCAGCATGTCTGTCAAAACGTTGGTGGTTTCAGGGGTGAGGGGTTGAGGGGTTTAAATTTTTAGTTTAATTTACATTGCATGTAACAAAGGCGGACGATGGGGCAAAACAAGCTCTTGGAGTGACCTTGTGGACAATTATTGTGCAAGGCTTTGGGTTTCATGAAGTGAATATCTAATCAGAGGATTTAAGTAAACTTGTTTACAGTTTCTTAATAAGAGCAAGTGTTACGAAATTTAAGGCGTTTTATTTTGCAAACTCTACACAACTCTAGTTTTTCGTACACCTTAAAGTGGACCTTAAATGGATCAAATGATTCAAGTTAAGTCTCAGCATTCCCAAAGTTTAGTTTTGTTTATTTTATTAATAACTGTTAGACCTGGACTTAAGGTTACATCTGGTAGTTTGCGTCTTTTGCAAACAAATGTAACTCTTTAGACGGGACATATACCACGCCACAATGCTACTATAGCTGTTCCAGCGCTTTGCTAAATGACGCACAAAGCGAGAGGTTCGAAACGCAGGCCTCTACAGAAGAGCAGATTTTCGCGTTATTCACTCAAGTTCTTTGCGAAGGCTTAACGATCTCCATGTATGGGTTCCAGCATGAGGCACACCATTATAGTGACTTCTGTTTAAACAACGCGGATGTTGACCCACAGTGAGGTGTCCACACCTGACGATTTCATTTCATACACTTGAAAATAAAATACATTTTGTAAGAGTTTTAAACAAAAGTGACAGATTTTTAAAATGTTTTGTTTCAATTTTTTACAAATTTTAATGACAGTTTGTAAAGAACTAAATTTGTACCACAAACTTGAACTACGCCAAAGTTGCTATTAATACCACCTGGAAACATCTGCTTGGAAAGAAAAAAAGTTCAGGCAATTATGTGCTATGCGGCCCCAGTCTGGGGACTTAGCCGATTTGAGGATATAGAACGATTGCTTCGTTTCTACATACATTTAAAAAATATCTTTTATCTGCCTGTAATCACTCCGAACTACGCATTATACATTGAAACGGGCGTACCTACACTGTTTCAATAAACCCTTCAGCTCCATTTTATATATAAGCAAAGCTATGCAGATGGACTCCAAAAATCATAGTTGAACAACTTTTGATAGACCGATCACAGTTCTTCCATGAATGGGATAGTATGGCAGGGGACCACAACATAAGTACATATACAAATGACAGCAGCATAAAGAAGGCGTAGCAAATGGAACTGTTACAGAAGATTCACGATGGAGAAAAAATCAGTTCGAGCGGCAGGCAAGGCAGAGTGACGCACCCTATGCAATATGGATGAAAAAAATGATGTTGCACATTTTAAAATGCGATATTCAATACTAGATGAGCACCGTGTACTGCACTTCGTCAAAATGGACTCTAGAGAATAGGGAAATGCTTGACCTAATGAACGGTTCCAGTTGGCCCTCTCTAATCTCACATCTGAGGGAGTCCACAAAATATAGGCAGGAGTCTTAATAATATTTCTAAACAGGAGTGCCAATTTTATTTGAAGAGAATTTTATAATGATTAATGTTAATTAATGAATATTTTATAACCTCAACTTATGTATCATAATGTTTATTTTTGAATTACTGTTAATGTCAATCTTGTAGTACATTTTCTGAGAGTGGTTCTCTTAACTAACATTACCGGTGAACGATTTGATATATCGGGACGACCGGGAAAGCCAAGTGTTGTAACTGGAAATGGTGCGTTGTGGACCACTTAAGGAAAGTAAGGGCTAACGGTCACAATTGCCATGCTCAGAAGGATACCAATAATAATTTATAATAAAGTCACTTGTCCTTTTTTTGTTAACACTAATCGTTAACAATAAATTATACAAATTTATGAATAAATCAATCTCTAAAAATATAAAAGAAAGTGTCCCGACTGATTCACTGACTGATTCACTGATTGGCAATCATCGCACAGCCTAAACGGTAAGAGATAGAAAGCTGAAATTTGGACGGGGTTTTGGAAAATTCCACCCGGAAAAGTCGAAAAAGCGTCGGAAAAGTTTGTATGGGCAAAATGTTATTTTTCATCCGATTGACTTAAAACTTGGTTTGTAGTACGCAAATAATTCGACATGTGTTTTCCCGATTTTGGAAAATCCTGCCCACCAAGGAAAATGGCCGGAAAATTCTGCATGCGAAAAACTATTTTCGTCCGATTGGCTTGAAACTCAGCTTGTAAGGATAGAATACGAAATAGTTTGAAATTTGATTTTCCGAAGTTGGAAAATTTGACCTGACGGTCGGAAAATTGCCGAAAAATTCTGCATGCAAAATAACTATTTTTCATCCGATTGGCTTGAAACTCGGTTTGTAAGGTCAAAATGAGAAATCATTTGTGATTTCATTTTCCTGTGTTGGAAATAACGCCGGGATGCCCACTGGGAAGTGAATGGGATGTGGATGGTTTGTTGTTTTGGAAGTGGGTGGTAAATGGTTGTGAAGTGGGTGGAATGTGGCGGGAAGTGTGAGGGATGTGGGTGGGATGCAGGAGGAATGTGGGTGGGATGTGGGTAGTATGCAGATGCGAAGTGGGTGGGATGTGGATGGTAAGTGGGTGGTAAGTGGACGGGAAGTGGGTGGGGTGAGGGTGGGATGTTGGCTGATATGGCTTCTATACTGTTGAAGGCGCAGCGAAGCGCGACGGGTTATATGCTAGTACTACTATATTAATAAATAACAAAAAATTATTTCAAAATTTTACTAAAAGTTTGACAATTGATACTAACAAATTAATACAAAAAAGTGTCCACATGATACATTTTAGTATAAATTTAATATCCTTGAAATATAATACTTGAAATTAATACTTGGGGTATTACAGAGAACTTGATACCTAATAGTTTCAAATTGATGACTAACACTGAGCAACACTAAAAAGTTGATACAGTCGAGACCAAATAATTCTGAAAGGGTATGATGGTAGTACAAAAACCTTCGCTGGGTTTGGTCTGTTTAGCTGCACTGTTCTTTCTTGTAACTATATCTCATGAACTATTTGGAATTTCGCTTTGACGTCTTAAAGAAAGTTGTTGCTCTTGACTTGGTTTACAAAACATTTGTAAGAAGAAAGTCGAAATAGTCACTTTTTCAACTCAAAATTGCAAAAATGTAAAATCATCATGTTTTGCCTCATTTCGTTTTTTTTTTAAGCTTTGTGTTCAAAACTGTAACGAATTTTTCTAAGCATTAAAGGACAAAAACGTAGCTTAGACTTAAATAAACAAACGGTTGGAACATACCAACTTCATTCGATTGGTCCTTCATATAGTTATGGGCCCTAATGCATGTATAATTTTGTACAATTGGTAGACAAATAAAAAATTTCGTTTGTTTTTACTAAATCTATAAAATATTGAAAAATATAACTTAAAAAGCCAAGCCAAAAGCAACAACATTGCTAAAGACATAAAAGCAAAATTCAAAATAGTTTACGGATAAGGAGTCGGTAATCCTACTCTAAAGCTGCTGAAGCTCAAAGTGCAATAAAAAAGAAACGGCAGCTAATCAGGTCAAACCTAGACAGGGTTTTTAAACTACCATCACACCCTTTCAGAGTTTGTTGGTCTCGACCCTATCAACTTTGTTGAGTTCAAAAATGTGTCGCAGTGTAATTAGTGTAATTTTGATGATTTTGATAAAACTCTCCAATTTAGTGTTGAAACAGATAATATTCATAACTGGAATGTATAAATACGCTACCCTTGAAAACAAATAAGTTTTTCTCACTAGAACTACTTTTTCAACCTATCGGTCCTATGGCATCTATATGCTGTAGTCATCCGATACGGCACTTCGCGCAAAGTTTGATTACGATAGTCTTTAAAACTGACGGAGGAGATAGCATACAAACAGACGGACATTGCCATATCGACTCAGCTCGTCATGCTGAAAGAGAATATATATACTTCACACCCTCTCCAAGGGCATAAAAAACAAATTAAACAAAAATGGAACGGAAATTAAAAACATGATTAGACGGACAACAAACAATAATAACCAAGTGCAATACAAGAAAGAAACATGACAACCTATAAGACTCCCTAGCCGAAACGCGTAGGAGAACTGTTGACTTCAAATATGTTTTAACTGCAGTAAATACGACGGCCCAAAATATCCCCAGTGGAAGAACAAACGCCCTATGTCAAAACCCACATTGACCGATATCAAAAACTCTTTTTGTTTCACGAGGCATAAAAATTTGCTCCAAAGTTTCGAAACTTCTTCTTCTTCTTCTTAATTGGCCATCACAACCGTTTGACGGTCTCGGCCGCTGCAACTAATCCGTCAGTCGCTTCTGCTCCGTGCGAGCTGGCACCAGTTTTTCACACCAAGCTTGAACTTGGTTGTGAGCTTTCCCACCTTAGTTAGAAACTACACTTAACAAAAGTACGTAAAACAATTTTACTTAATTTTAAAGTTTTTTTTTTGGAAACATGGTTCGTTTCCAGTGAGTCAAAACAGTCGAATCGTTATCGTTTGCATTTCCTTTGAATGTTTATCTTTTCAACACTCTGGGCTAAGCAGAAAACACTAGAAATTGCCCTAATAGATTCTGTTCAAAATGAAAGTGTGTGATATTTGTTAAGAATATCAAATATTTTCTTTTAAATGGCAGCCCAAAACAAACTGGCACGTGTCCCAAGCCCCAATAGCCCACAGCAAATTAATGTTAACTCTTTTTTTTTTGTGTGAGTTCAATTTCGTTCCCAAATGATTTATTCACTGGCAAATCAAAACCCCAAAAAACACACACACTTCAAAGCACAAACACACACACCCACAATCTATTTGTAGTAAAACAAATACACATCTAATTTTCTATACTAGAAAAACAAAATTGGTTTTGGGTCAACAAGTGGAATGTTTTAAAACTCAACTAAAAGTTAGTTAAGTCATTTAGCGTCACGCAAGTCAAAAATGCATACTCAATTAGTAGCAGCTAAAAATAAACGTTGCCTACTTAGCTGCGCTCGAGCAACAACTCAAAGAAGTATACATTAATTTAGCTAACACCTAGCGAACACCTGTTGAAGTTGCTGAGTTTGGCGTGCCTGAAAGACGTTTTGTTTGTGCTAATTGTTTAACTTGAAATAGAAGGAGGGAGAAGTTTTTGATGTGCTTTGATTTAAATGCAGTAAGCTTAAGTGGAGCTCTTGATATCCAAGCGAGGCTACTTGAAAAGGAACAAGTGCTTAAACAAGTGAACATTTTTTGTTCTTGCTCTAATCATTATGTTACTTTCTTCTTTTAGTTTTCACCCCACTCCACTCACGCATCTCCACTTAACTTTTCATCCCGACGACACACACACAAGTATTGTACATAACATTAAACTCATCTTCAGCCAAATAGCTTAACTTTTCCCCTGTCGCTTCTTGCAAATACTTTGCTAAGTTATTTAACAAGAATAAGCTGGTCTCAACTCTGGAAAATGTGTCTTGTAAATCAAATTAACAAGCTGCTTAAGTGAAATTTAGTTTCAACTAGAGTTTACTTCATTAATTAGAAGTCTCTGAAATATTAAGGCACACACAACTTCTGTCGCTCGATTCCATAATTTTAATTAGACTCAAACACGTAAAAATGTCGTTTTTAATGCAATTAAATTTTTGCCTGGCCAAAGTCCGACCAACTTTTTGTATCGCCTGTGGCGCAAAGTGGTTGGTGGTTGGTGGGTCTTTAAAAGCGTTGAGCAATTAATTGCGCATTAAATATATTTATAAACTTAACTTTTTGTTAAATAATAAACTAATTCTCTTTCTTTTTTCACAATAATTAAAATTAATTACGTTTTCTTCTCTCTTGTCTTTTCGTTTACACAGGTAAGTGAGTTGCACAACATTTCCCAACCTCCTCCCCCATCTCAGGAACTGAGTATTTTCCGTACTTTTTGACACATTGCCAGTGAAATTGAGCCAGTGCCAGGAAAGTTGACTGCATTTTTCATGTTGTAATGAAGAAGAGCGGAAAGAGGGAACACAA
Source organism: Lordiphosa stackelbergi (assembly GCA_018904235.1). Taxonomy (NCBI): domain Eukaryota; kingdom Metazoa; phylum Arthropoda; class Insecta; order Diptera; family Drosophilidae; genus Lordiphosa; species Lordiphosa stackelbergi. The sequence continues at coordinate 11,628 of JAEIFU010002145.1, forward strand.
AAAAAAAAAGAAAGAAGAAAAAAATCTAATTTCTTCTCTTACCTTGACACACTTCACATTCGTGTTGGCACCTTAAGGAACTTAAACTTGGACATGTGTACAGGAGTGTAAATGCGCATAACAGATAAAATGAAGTTGGGTTTGAGATGCTTTTGGGGTTTTTCTTGAGAGAAATTGAATTTTAAAGAAGCACAAAAATGTAAGTATAAATGTGGATTATAAATGTTTATTTTTATTAATCCCTCCAAATTTCTCGGTCTGATGTTGAAATAAAGGAGAAGCATCTCGTCTGTATTGTTATATTTCGAATTGTGATAGAGATTAACAATTTGTTTTAGTTAATTGTTTTGATTGTACACTGTATTATATTGCGAAAACTTCTCCGGCTCGAAGAACCAATAATTGTTTGTTATATTTTCATCTTATTTATCAAGTTCTCAATGATGTAAAAATGCAGTTCGAGATTGGTGACAACTCTGCGCCGATTGTATTTAGTATATAATTGCCGAAACGCGTAGGAGAAAACCTAAGCCAAAAAGTGTTTTGACTGCAGGAAGGGAAGACGGCCGAATAAAAACCCCAATCTACACCACAATTATACAACGATAAACGGCCAAAAAACAAAATCCACACAAAATCGGTTTAGTAGAACTGAAGAAACGTTCTTTGCATTCCGAAAAAGTTGCTTTGAAAGTAACCAAAAATAATACAGATATTAGTCGGCGAGGTCAGCTGCATACAGCGAACCTTCCTCATCTTCAAAAAAACTGCCGTCAGCAACAGCTCTGTTCAAAGATATTTGAACAGTGCATTTAAAGACCGCTAGAAATTAAAAACTAAAAACTAAGCAAACTCCAAGAAGGGACACATCTGTTAGTAATAAGGCATTTCTCTGCTTGGGGTAAAACCAAAAAATGTATAAATGGGAAAAACCAATATTTTAATAAACATTCAGCTTCCAGAAGAGGAGCTAGTCACTCGCACCATATATGCGTTTTATTCAAGCTCTATATGCTCTGCGTTCCATTCTGCCTTTTTAGATGCGGCCACAGTTCTAATTGCTGAGCGGTTTAGTCGGTAGTAGCATTGTGTAGGAAAGCCTTCGATAATTATCGATTAAAAGTCGATTAATAATCGATATCGATCTATTCAAGATCAAGGACCAGCCGTTATTTCATTTCTCGTCTCAGCGAAGACATTGTTCGACTAAATTTTCTTCTAAAGTATTTCGAATTTCAAAAAATCCTTTTTGGGGACCCTTTTCAAAAAATTAGGTTCGGTTCAACATCCCTTTTGTATTCTTCCAACACACTTCAGAATACGAAATTGCTTGTAATCTCTTCTCCATCCTCACATTTTCTCTTTCTTTATACTTCAAATCAAGAATAACGTTTTTTCGCCCAGCAATTTCAAGAGATAAATTTTAGGAATTTTAGTTTGACATTACTATACTACTCTATAGATTCCATCTTCTATCACACTATATAAAATCTTTTGCTCGCTGTGCCGTGAACGTTTACTAACAATTAAAATTTATGTATTCAAGATTCTCTAATCCATAACTTCAGATTCACTTACTCTCGTACTATATTTTGTTCCTCTGGCTTTTCTTTTCCTTTATTATAAGCTCAGTGCCCCGTTTTCAACTTTTTAACTTCTTCTAACTCCTAAAATTAATTCTTAAAAATTCTTAATTTACTTTTAAATAATCAACTTTTGATTGCAAAAAGTTTATAAAAGCCATGAAAAAATAACAATAAAATATAAAATTGTACACGATGTAAGAAATTTATTCACAATTTCCAAAAACATACATCCAATTTTTAAAATTTTGAATCAAAAAACAAGACTTAATAAATTACTTAACTACAATTGCTTTCCACAACTCATTCATTAACGGCCTTTTCAAAATTTTTATTTTTCTATCTAAAGTATAAGTAGTAAACACTTAGAAATATAATCTCATTAACTTAACTTTACATATAAAAATGTATTAAAAAAAGAATTCTGTAGTTTTAGTACCAGTTGAACCAAAACCTTGTTCAGGAGTTCCAGAACCACGTCCCGAACCAACCTTAATTTTACAACAACAAACTCCAACTTTCTCAAAATTTTACTGTTTGCGTACTTTTTTATTATTCGGTTAGAGAAAATCGGGTACTACTGGGGACCCACAATATTCCTCAGTCTGAACTTCTCTTTCTATGCCTTCCTTATAAATACTATCACCTCTTTTCTTAAAAATATTGTGCCAAAAAACTAAATTTTACAATTTTCTATTTTCATCTGTCAACATCTACCAAACTTAATTCAACATTTATCATTTTTAACTAAACTCTAACCTTTTTTAAAAATTATATTTCCTATATTTTTTGGCACATTACTTTTTGCCACCACTTTTTTATCATAATCAATTTGCACTTACTATTTTATTTTCAAATTTACAAACTATATAAACACACCATAAAAAAATTTTTTTTATGAAAGATCAATGTAAAAAAATATTCAATTTTTTGTTCAAGTTGTAATTATAAAAACTAAAATAAAGAAAATTTTAACTTTAACAAAGTAAATAAATAGATTAGTCTTCTTCGTCAGTCTCAACCAAAGAGACTTTGAAATTTGACGAATGTTGGATTTAATTATTCATCATGATATTTTGGTGTAATACTTTTTTAAACAAAGGTTTTGTAAGTCAATATATATTTTTTAGGTCAAAATACATAATTATTATGTTATAATGGTTTTATCTTTATAAGGCCTGTTCCGTTTTCGAATTCGATTAATCGATTGGTAAAGTTGTGATATCTCAGAAATGATAAAAAATTTTGGGCGAATCTTTTTGTCATCAGAGGGTCAGGAAGGTAAATTGTTTTAAGTTAAAAGCCAAAAACATTGTCAGTTTATGAAAGCGATTATTCAATTCCGATTCCGCATAATTTGATCGGAATCGAACGGAACAGGTTCCTGTATATCTTTTATCTTTTCTGAGCACTATCGAAATAACCATATTGTAAAGTTCAATTGAACCTGAATTTTTCCGAAATTTTGTGATGTGCAGCGAATTCATGTTAATTTAATTTACTGGGAAGTAATGAATTCGCGATTGACTTCCAGTTTGTAAAATCGGTATCCCGATGGATGGGTTCGCGCCCTGTGTCACTAGGGTGCCCAAATGGTTCGCATAACATATTCAATTTTGCTATGTACGGAATCAACTGGCATCATAGTATGGCCCGGAAAAATATATATATAATTTTGATGGGTGTAAACAACTACACACATATGATCTTTGAATCTTCTTACTTTCTTTTTGTCTTTGATGTGCATCTAAAATTCATCTATTTGCTATATTTTTGTCTTCCATCAAGAAACTTAATATTTTCCCCTTAGTGCACTTAGCTTTTTGGTAAGAAAGCCAATATTAGAATCTTATAGAAATCCGTCAGTTCACAAATCAAAACATAGAGCTGCTGTGATTTTCATCTTTCATGAATTGAAAAAAGCTTATAAAGGTTCTGATGTTTCTGAATTCCTGCGACAAGTTAACTTTAGTGCTTTTGGCTCTGAAAAAGTGATGGCACTGCAGGAAGTGTCCCAAAGCTTTATTTTAAGAGGTATATTTTCTGTTATGCTTTATTGTAAAACCATCTTTGGTTAAGATCAACTAACGTCCACATAAAACAAATCAAAAATTTACTGCTCAATTTAAATGCGGGAAAACAATAAAAAATAAACAAATTTAAAAATTCTATCTAGCAAGCTGTTACTGACAGCGCAATGTTTTAAAGCGTGCTCTCCTCACTCGCCCCATTGCCTCACTGCTAATTTAGCTTTTTTCCCACCAACTGTTAATATCATATTGAGTGGCACATACAGTCATTTCCCCAACAAAAACTCATCATTGGCACAGCCCGCTTAAATTGTTTCTTGTTCTCCGTAGCCAAGCTTATCGCTATATAATTTTACAATGATGAGATGGTGATTAAACTGATTGCATTAAAATGTCAATTTCTAAAAAATGGCACATACGATGTTTTCGCTTTGGTTTTTATCAATTTACTCCTTTGTCCTATTGTTTTATTATAGATTGTGTGTTTTTTTCCCCCATTAAATTTTCTTATCCATCTGGTGATGTTCACATTTTTGAAAAGCGATAAATACAAAGTACACGTGCCAAGTTTCAGCTGCATAACTTTCGAAATATGAATATATTTTAAACTATTAAAGTCTCCATTTATTAGGTGTGCTTCCGGAAATAAATTGTATATCCTTAAAATATAACATGTGGTTAACATTAAAAATTGTTTAGCAAAATTTAGCAACAATTAGCTTAATATTATTAAATGATTTAAATATTAATAAAGGTATAATTTGAGCAGATACAGTAAAACTCTTTTTCACCAACATTAATTTGAGACATGCTGATAAACCAAACCTGAGATATCACGTTTCTTAAAAAACCCATATTTTTCCATTTATTCTTTTTGGATGATTTTTGAAATTGTTTATAAATTTAACAAAACCATTTTTTGAAAAACAGCCCAAATCACGTTTCGGTGGAAGTGTCGAGATTTAATTTCGGTTTTTTAGTTTTATTGAAAAAATAAATGTAAATTAAACCGTTCGATTTGAAGAAGAATGACTACAAGTGCTATCTTGCTTTTTTAACATAACAAAAGCTTCGAATATTTCATCACCTAGTCTGTTTCTTTTTGGTGTATATTGTGTAGGTACTCATCTACAAATGCTTGTGGAACTATTCAGTAGATTTTGTATCAAACTTAATAGTTATGTTTACACAAAGTTGACATTTGCCGGTCGGGTTGAAAAATGTTCCATGCAAGATCAGCGGAAAATCTTTATTCTCTTCATTCTTTAGTTAACATAAATAAAGTTTCAATTCTACAAGACAATGCGAATAAAAATTGTTGTACAAATTTCACAATGTAACGTTGTCGCGCCATAGTCTGTTTTGGTAAAGTATTTCTTTTGAAATGAAAATCCTCCAATTCCCAAAAAAGGAACAAGTAAGACCGTTGCAGTCGAGTAGCCCGACTTCAATATACCCTGTACAATTGACAACGAGAGCGTAAGTTAAAGTCGGCTCTAACCGACTTCTATAAACCCGTTACTCATGAAAAACATGTTTAACAGTGCTCCTGCTTTCTTTAGGGTGACCATCCGAAAAGTATGCAACATTTTTTTAGGGTGGTAGCGGGGGGGCTGTGGTTCACTTTTTTGCTCATAACTTGAGAACCGTTCATCCGATCTTTATCATTGATTCGGCAAATCGATTCATTTTGCTAATTACTAACTATCTCTCGAAAGTACGAATCGTCTATCTTCAAAACTGTGGGAGATATAACGTTTTTTCCAAATTGCGGGGGCGGGAGGGGGCGTGGCCAAAATTTGAAACAAACTTGATCAGCGTACAGATAAAAGAAGCATTTGTCCCATACATGTCAAACCTCTATCTTTTACCATCTCTGAGATCGACGCGTTCATACAGACAGACGGACGGACAGACGGACAGACGGACAGACGGACATGGCTAAATCGACTCGGCTGTTGATGCTGATCAAGAATATATATACTTTATAGGGTCGGAAATGTTTCCTTCTCCCTGTTACATACATTTGCACAACTTCATGATCCCCTTTTACCCATTTTCAATGGGTACAGGGTAAAAGGAACTCGGATTTAAAACTACCATGTTAAGATAAAGATTCACAAAATATGTATTAATGCATATACATACACAGGTATTTCTAACACTGCCCAATCAGAACAAAAATAAACGAGAAGGCCAAGCTAACTTCGTCTCTGCCGAAGTTTTATACTACTGCAAATGTTTAATACATCAAAGTTTAAGAACCCAGCATTAAAACAAGAATTTTCTAAATTAAACCCACTTTTCGACCGCTAGTTCCTATGACGGCTATAAGATATAGTCATCGATTTTGACCAAAACTTCAAAATCTTTTCTACAAGCGCATAATATTAATAATTGCTGAAGTGAGACACGTTAAGATTAAAAGCCAAATAACTGTTCTCACTAAAACCCACGCTTAGACCGATAATTCTATGACAGCTATAAATATAGTCATCCGATTTGGACAAGAAACTCCTAATCTATGTGAAAGCGTGTAAATTAATAATTGCTGAAGTGGGAGCCGTTAACATTAAAAACAAAAAGTTTTTCTCACAAAGACCCTTTTCAACCGATAGTTCTATGGCAGCTATAAGATATAGTCATCCGATCCGGTCGGTTCCGACATATTGGCAGTGTGCAGTAAAGGAAGCTCTGTGCAAAAGTTTCAGCTCGATGGCTTTAAAACTGAGAGACTAGTTCGCGTAAGGAAACAGACCGACGGACGGACGGACAGACAGACGGAGACAAAGCTCAATCGACTCAGCTCGTCCTGATCAAGAATGCAAATGGTTTATAGGGTCGAGAATGAATATTTCTATGCGTTCCAGCTTCGGGCAAAATTATAATACCCTTTGCAAGGGTATAAAAAGAATTTTATACTTTGGTTAGAATATTCGACATCAGAAGTACGATCAGAATGATACCAAGGAACGAATTTTTTGATTTGATAAGCAGTATTTATGCAGATCTTTTCATTCAAAAGATTTTAATGTAAACTCTCCAATATTGCTTGCTTTCCCAGTTACTTATTCTCTCATCCCTCACCTATAAAAATCCAATTTAGAACGCAAGAAGCTCAATCTCATTTTTTAAATTTCCAGAGAGCTCATAATTTAATTATTCGTTCTACATTTCTTAGTGTAGGGTTGGGTTTCTTTCAGGATCAAATCAAATGCAGTACACCGCAATAAAAAAAATACTAACCCATTTGAATCAGGTAATAGTCTCTCAAAACCGTGACGAAACGGTGTCAAAAAGTCAGCAAAATCAAAAAGCTCAACCCAAATATATTTAACCTAGCTGAGCCCCGCCGGATTTACTTTTCCACGTCCAAGATTTTAAGAAATTGTGTTGTGTTTCGTTTATCTGAAGACATTTTCGAGTTCCCCGTCATCCCTAAAAAAAAATTTTATTTAATTTATTTTGATATGATTGAAAATTTTTTTTTCCACCGTTTATTTGTATGATTTTTTAAAATACATATATTATTGTTTATTTTATCCCACCCCCCTACACACTCACCACTCTCCCCATTTAATGTAACATTTTTAATTTATATTTAAAAATGTAATTATTTTTGTATATAAATTTTTTGACTCTGGTATTTTTTACTTTAGCGGCGATTTGGCAGGGCGAAATACGTTTCGTTTCGTCGTTGGCCAATTTTGTTTTTTCTATGTAGATAGATCATTCGGATTTTAGATATATATAGTATGCAGTATAATTTATCGATACGTCAAATTAGGAAATGATCGGATGAACAATAGTCGAGTTTTAAGCGAATCATAAATAGGCAGGGACGTACTTACTTGGACGACGAGTTGGTGTGGCGCCACAATAAAATGTTATCAGAGTTAAAAAACAAGACTTTTAACTTCTTTAAGGCAACAATTGTGGTCTGATATATTTGCTCATAAAGTAAATATACCAAAATCTGTTTTAAAAATAATAATATCTATTTAATGTATGCCAACTTCTTCCCTTAACAAACATTCTCATCCAACTTGGCTTGCCATATGGACTCATGTCAAACAATTTCTAATATAGCTAAGCGGATGCTAAGCCCATACACACACACACACACACACACTCACAACACCTCAAAACGAGGAAAGCAAGAATCCCATTCACCTGTCCCTGAGCTTTTTTCCATCCATTTCTCGGTGTCGGAGGCACGTCATTCTCTTTCTCGTTCTCATCGCGTGCCTGCATGCAATTTGTAAGACAGAAAACTGCACTAAACAAAAGGAAGAGCTGCACGTCCGTCCACGCCCGTCCACAGGCCAGGTCCCAATGTCTTTTGTGCATTGCTCGTTTTGTCATGCCATTTTGCCATTTCCGTACCAAACAAAAGTCAACTAAATCTCTTGTCACTGCGCTTCCTAGGCCCTCACACTCTCTCTGTCTCCTCTCTCTCTCGCCTGGTCGCTGGCTTTGGTCAGTGGGTGGAGATGTAGTAAAAAATGCAGGTTTAGTTAGACACAAAAGTGCTTAAGGACCTTGAAGCGACTATAAACTTTTTTTTTTTTTTTGGAAAAACAGAATTTCATATATGAAATAAAAGTTTGGCCATTTGCTAAAAATGAAAAACAATTGTCTTTAAGGCAGCTTTAAGGGAAGTTGACAACATGGCAACTAATGGAAAGACCTTGTGATAGGCTCTGATGTTTGCCGAGGACAACAATTTGAGAACAGCTGCTGCTTTTGGTTTAATAAGAAATAATGGAATAAGAAAAAGCTAATCTGTCAATACTCTTTAAAAACCTAAGCTTCTAGAGGACACTCGAGAACAAGAACTTTGTACTTGAATCAAGTACAAACGGTGTCAATAGTACGATAAGTACGGAATTACTAGATTCAAATCCTTATTTCAAGAACGATTTGTTCAATCCGGTATATTTTAAGTCCATTTCGAACTATTATAGTATCTTTTTGGTCATACTCTAAATTTGTTAAGGTCTTAAGTTTAGCGCGATTTCCTGTCAAAATAAGTGCAAAAGGTCTTCATCAAATGACCACCCCAAACCATTTTTGAAGCAAAATAATATTTTAAAAAAAAAGTAAAAATTTTTTTTTTTTTGCCTATAAAACCCTAAATTCTAAAAATTCCAAGATGTTTATACTGCACAGTGGGCTGGATGGCCAATTTTTTGGCATAAAGTCGACCAATGTAGCCACAGCAATAGCAATTTCGGTACGCAAGATTTTAGTAGGGGTAAAAATTGATTTCAGCGTCACGTGACTCAGCGCTGACGTCATGCATATTTTGTGTTGTTGTTTTAGCGGATTGTCCCATGTGGAGAGGGGTGAAACAGGGTGGAAAGATGAGGGAAAGTGGTGAAAAGTGAATGGAAAGAGGGGAAAGTGGTGGGAAGTGGGAGGAGAGTCTGGGGAAAGTGGGGGTGACTTAACAGTGACTTGACAGTGGCTAGACAGTGACTGAACAGAGACTTGGCACTGACTAAACAGTGACTAAACAGTAACTTGACAGTGACTTCACAGTGATTTGAGAGTGATTTGACAGTGACTTTACAGTGACTAAACAGTGACTTGAGAGTGACTAAACAGTGACTTAGGTCTGACTAAACTGTGACTTGACAGTGACTAAAATATGACTAAACAGTGACTTAACGGTGACTAAGCGATAACTTGACAGTGACTAAACAGTGACTTAACAGAATTACGGAAAAGAAGGAAGAGCATCTGTGAGTGATCTTGTTGTTATTGGTAGTTCTACTCCCTGTTTTCTTATTTTGAAAGATTGTCATTGCTGCTTTAAATACCATTAATTTGGAAATGAAGCCCTTAAATTTGGCATCATGTTTCACAGTAAAGCCTCGTGAGTGTTAACATCACTCAAACCTTTTTTTTATTTAATTTGAGATCTTGTTTTGACAAAGTTACAAATTAATTACAATCATTTTCTTCTTTATCTAATTCAAATGAATATAAATTGTCGCCTTCGCACTCGGAATCCAAATTTTCTTCGCAGACATTAAGTGGAAGGTCGTTCTTATTTTCAATTTCAAAGTAAGGTACTTCTTAAAGTGCAATGACACTATTTGGCAACACTTTACTTTTGTATTGACTAGACTGTTTATTAATCGTAATACTCGAAAGAAGAAGATCTGACGTGTCCCTTGATCTGTGGAAGACATCCATTATATTATTAGCCCGCGAGCTTTGACAAGGATGCGACTGTCTATCGCGCTTATAAAATTTGTTGCGAGCTTCTGATGCGTTTTCCCTAAGGCAACCTACTGGTACTATTGAAGTCTCTATTATCTGAGATCCATGGATTAGAATCTTATGTAGAGTAGGCGACATTGGATACCACGGGTATTTGACCATGTACAAAGCAAAGGTTTCAGAATTGCTAGAATTTAAGTGCATCAATAGAAAATTCACACGAAATGGCGATTAAAATGGTATGAAGGCATTCTAAAATTTCCAAGTTAAATTCCAAAATTGATGCAAACAGGGCTGGATTTGAAGAATCCTTTCTTGCTAAGTGTTGCCATCGTTTCTTTGTATTTCCGTTTCCGCCTTTTGCTTTGAGGTTATCTTTTACTGCACGCTGCTAATATGTCGGAACCGACCGGTCGGACTCTTCTGTAGCTGCCATCAAATGTTCGTTCGGAATTGGTTTTAGTAGATAATCTGTTTGTTCACCCAATTATTACTGCTCCTCACACGGCCATGGGTAAAATTTGTTTTATGTAGGGTCGTAGTGCTTTGAGACCATTTGAAGTGGACCCTTCGACGACTTTCAGCTTTTTGTCTTTCTTTTTTCATTCTAACTTTTCGTTATCCCTCACCTGCCAGTCTATAAAAATTTTAGCATGATAGGCAAGCATGGATCGGCAATTTCAAAAAACAGTTTAGGGCCAGCTCCACAGATTGGGCTCAATAGAGATTTTGTCCCAGTCAAAATGTTTAAAACCCTTCCATCTATTGAAGCCATTAGAGATCATATGACTACGGGTGTTTTCCTCTCTCTTAAAATGTGACAATCATTAGGCGTCTGGTTTTTTATTGTGACATCTTAAATTGTATTTTTTCCCTTGAGAACGTGTTGTGCTGTGAACTTCTGCCTAAGAACGGTTCTCTGCGCTCCTGGGGAGAACTCCATTTTTAGGGTGGCTTCACAAGTTCTGGCTTCTCACCATCTGTCACTTTTAAGGGGCACTAGTCTCACAGACTGAGGCGTTCGATTTATCCGAAGAAGTGTGCCCAAGTTATCTATTACTTTAAGTGGTATTATGATTGTGACATATAAAGACTGGTCAAATGAATCAGGTTCGCTATCTTCAAAAAGCTTATGCATGCTCTATCCAGTAGACCCATAAAATCCATAGCTAATTAATGTAACGTTCGAAGTATTCGCTAAATTACAAAGTAGCTCCTTTGTAAACGAACGATTCGGCTGGCAGTGTGGTTTAGGATATCTTGCAGGGAACTTCCACTTTGGTTGCAGTAGCAGCGACATTCGGGGGCCTCAATTGCAACTTAGCCTCCTGAATTTTTGGATAACTTGGAAATATGTCACCATATAGTTTTTGCTAAGATCTCGAATAATAATATATATTGAATTTTGCTTAACGAGTTTTTCGAGAAAAAAATTCTAAAGCTTCGTTAGGTGTAAGAGGTATTGGTTCCGAAAAAGCAACTTTTTTCTAATCTTACTTGATCCGCTCGGAGTGAGCATCGATTTTTTAATACAAACGCCGTATCCTTTTTATTAGATTTCTTTGCTGAAACCGCGGCTCCATGCATTTGAAAACTTGTATCATTTTTCTGGTTATCTGCCAGTTCAGCTGCTATTTTATTTTCAGACGTGGACCAGCTGCCTCATATGAAAGATGTAAACGTCCAATTTGACTGGGCCTGGGAGTTACCACTTCATCGCTGTCGTCATTGTCGACGATAGCCAATTTGAGTGCTTCAACTTAAAATTGGAGATTGTTCTGTTGCACTTGGGCAAGTTTTTCAGTATGAAGCGTGTAAAATTTGTGATTTTTTTTACTAATATTATTTTTTGCCTCTACGCTTATATTTTGTATGTGGCCTTGCTCAAAAATCCAATCCGAAATCGCTTTGTCTTTCCTGTTATTGGCAAGCCATACATCGAGAAGGGTCGCATGGCTGAAGTCAATCTTTATATTTTCCATATTTCACACAAATTTTTTGGTCACCAGCTGCCAATCTGTTTTAGTTGTGGTTTATTTTCCCGCTTTTGTTGGTAAACAAAACGAAGTTCGGACTTTGCAGCCCTGGTAAAAGCTCACGATTGCATTTCGATAACTTTTGTTTTTGAATTGTGGTACTTCAGGTATCCACTTTAATAATATATAGCCAAAATCAAAAAATTTTGGAATGAAAAATTCGACTTTATGCCAAAAATTTGGCCAAGCCAGCCTACAGTATACTGTACGTCAGAAATCTACTCCCACTCCATTACCAGAGTGTTAGAACCAGGAGGGAATTTCAAGAACAGATTCAACTTAAAATAATTCGCATTATTATAACACATCTTTTGGAGCATGCATTCTATTCTGTACTTTATCAAAATTTTTTTTCTCTAATAATTTTAATAGCGGTTTTTATTCTTAAATGTTTCGTATTTATTTAAGTACATCCAAGAAGAAAACATACTTGAAATTTCAAGTAAAAAAGGTAAAAATTCCGGTATACTGCCGGTAGTTTGTTTCTGCGCGTACGTGTAACATTATATCGCGTACTTTTGCCGTCTAGGGTGTGCGTAGATTGCCAATCAGTCAGTGAATCACTCTACAGAGAAGCTATAGAGAAGATATAGAGAAGTTATAAAGAAGATATAGAGAAGTTATAGAGAAGATATAGAGAAGTTATAGAGAAGATATAGAGAAGTTATAGAGAAGTTATAGAGAAGTTATAGAGAAGTTATAGAGAAGTTACAGAGAAGTTATAGAGAAGTTATAGAGAAGTTATAGAGAAGTTATAGAGAAGTTATAGAGAAGTTATAGAAAAGTTATAGAGAAGTTATAGAGAAGTTATAGAGTTATAGAGAAGTTATAGAGAAGTTATAGAGATAGAGAAGTTATAGAGAAGTTATAGAGAAGTTATAGAGAAGTTATAGAGAAGTTATAGAGAAGTTATAGAGAAGTTATAGAGAAGTTATAGAGAAGTTATAGAGAAGTTATAGAGAAGTTATAGAGAAGTTATAGAGAAGTTATAGAGAAGTATAGAGAAGTTATAGAGAAGTATAGAAAAGTTATAGAGAAGTTATAGAAGATAGTTATAGAGAAGTTATAGAGAAGTTATAGAGAAGTTATAGAGTAGTTATAGAGAAGTTATAAGAGAAGTTATAGAGAAGTTATAGAGAGTTATAGAAGTTATAGAAAGAGAGAAGTTATAGAGAAGTTATAGAGAGTTATAGAGAAGTTATAGAGAAGTTATAGAGAAGTTATAGAGAAGTTATAGAGTAGTTATAGAGAAGTTATAGAGAAGTTATAGAGAAGTTATAGAGAAGTTATAGAGAAGTTATAGAGAAGTTATAGAGAAGTTATAGAGAAGTTATAGAGAAGTTATAGAGAAGTTATAGAGAAGTTACAGAGAAGTTATAGAGAAGTTATAGAGAAGTTATAGAGAAGTTATGAGAAGTTTAGTATAGAGAAGTTATAGAGAAGTTATAGAGAAGTTATAGAGAAGTTATAGAGAAGTTATAGAGAAGTTATAGAGAAGTTATAGAGAAGTTATAGAGAAGTTATAGTAGAGAAGTTATAGAGAAGTTATAGAGAAGTTATAGAGAAGTTATAGAGAAGTTATAGAGAAGTTATAGAGAAGTTATAGAGAAGTTTATAGAGAAGTTATAGAGAAGTTACAGAAGAAGTTATAGAGAAGTTATAGAGAAGTTATAGAGAAGTTATAGAGAAGTTATAGAGAAGTTATGAAGAGAGAAGTTATAGAGAAGTTATAGAGAAGTTAAAGAGAAGTTATAGAAAAGTTATAGAGAAGTTATAGAGAAGTTATAGAGAAGTTATAGAGAAGTTATAGAGAAGTTACAGAGAAGTTATAGAGAAGTTATAGAGAAGTTAGAGAAGTTATAGAGAAGTTACAGAGAAGTTATAGAGAAGTTATAGAGAAGTTATAGAGAAGTTATAGAGAAGTTATAGAAAAGTTATAGAGAAGTTATAGAGAAGTTACAGAGAAGTTACAGAGAAGTTATAGAGAAGTTATAGAGAAGTTACAGAGAAGTTATAGAGAAGTTATAGAGAAGTTATAGAGAAGTTATAGAAAGTTATAAGAAGTTACAGAGAAGTTATAAAAGTTATAGAGAAGTTAAAGAGAAGTTATAGAGAAGTTATAGAGAAGTTACAGAGAAGTTATAGAGAAGTTAAAGAGAAGTTATAGAGAAGTTATAGAGAAGTTATAGAGAAGTTATAGAGAAGTTAAAGAGAAGTTACAGAGAAGTTACAGAGAAGTTATAGAGAAGTTATAGAGAAGTTATAGAGAAGTTATAGAGAAGTTATAGAGAAGTTACAGAGAAGTTATAGAGAAGTTACAGAGAAGTTATAGAGAAGTTATAGAGAAGTTATAGAGAAGTTACAGAGAAGTTACAGAGAAGTTAAGTTATAGAGAAGTTATAGAGAAGTTATAGAGAAGTTATAGAGAAGTTATAGAGAAGTTATAGAGAAGTTATAGAGAAGTTAAAGAGAAGTTATAGAGAAGTTATAGAGAAGTTATAGAGAAGTTACAGAGAAGTTACAGAGAAGTTATAGAGAAGTTATAGAGAAGTTATAGAGAAGTTATAGAGAAGTTACAGAGAAGTTACAGAGAAGTTATAGAGAAGTTACAGAGAAGTTACAGAGAAGTTACAGAGAAGTTATAGAGAAGTTACAGAGAAGTTACAGAGAAGTTATAGAGAAGTTACAGAGAAGTTATAGAGAAGTTATAGAGAAGTTACAGAGAAGTTATAGAGAAGTTACAGAGAAGTTACAGAGAAGTTACAGAGAAGTTATAGAGAAGTTATAGAGAAGTTATAGAGAAGTTATAGAGAAGTTATAGAGAAGTTACAGAGAATTATAGAGAGAAGTTACAGAGAAGTTACAGAGAAGTTACAGAAGTTATAGAGAAGTTATAGAGAAGTTACAGAGAAGTTACAGAGAAGTTACAGAGAAGTTATAGAGAAGTTATAGAGAGAAGTTACAGAGAAGTTATAGGGAAGCTACAGAGAAGTTACAGAGAAGTTACAGAGTAGTTACAGAGAAGTTATAGAAGACAGAGAAGTTACAGAGAAGTTAGAGAAGTTACAGAGAAGTAGAGAAGTAGAGAGTAAGAGAGACAGAGAGTATAAGAGTAAGAGAAGTAAAAAGTTACAGAGAAGTTATAGAGAAGTTATAGAGAAGTTACAGAGAAGTTAAGAGAAGTTAAGAGAGTTAAAAGTTAAGAGAAGTTACAGAGAAGTTATGGGTAAAGTTATAGAGAAGTACAAGAAGTAAGAGAAGTTATACAGAGAAGTTATAGAGAAGTTATAGAGAAGTTATAGAGAAGTTATAGAGAAGTTACAGAGAAGTATATAGAAGATAAGAGAAGTTATGAGAAGTATAGAAGTTATAGAGAAGTTATAGAGAAGTTATAGAGAAGTTATAGAGAAGTTTGAGAGAAGTTATAGAGAAGTTATAGAGAAGTTACAGAGAAGTTACAGAGAAGTTACAGAGAAGTTACAGAGAAGTTACAGAGAAGTTACAGAGAAGTTACAGAGAAGTTACAGAGAAGTTACAGAGAAGTTATAGAGAAGTTACAGAGAAGTTATAGAGAAGTTACAGAGAAGTTATAGAGAAGTTATAGAGAAGTTACAGAGAAGTTATAGAGAAGTTACAGAGAAGTTACAGAGAAGTTACAGAGAGTTAGAGAAGTTATAGAGAAGTACAGAGAAGTTAAGAGAAGTTACAGAGAAGTTATAGAGAAGTTACAGAGAAGTTATAGAGAAGTTAAGAGAAGTAAGAGAAGTTATAGAGAAGTTACAGAGAAGTTACAGAGAAGTTACAGAGAAGTTATAGAGAAGTTATAGAGAAGTTATAGAGAAGTTATAGAGAAGTTATAGAGAAGTTATAGAGAAGTTATAGAGAAGTTACAGAGAAGTTATAGAGAAGTTACAGAGAAGTTATAGAGAAGTTATAGAGAAGTTATAGAGAAGTTACAGAGAAGTTATAGAGAAGTTACAGAGAAGTTATAGAGAAGTTATAGAGAAGTTATAGAGAAGTTATAGAGAAGTTATAGAGAAGTTACAGAGAAGAAGAGAACTTACCGAGAAGTTATAAAGAAGTTATAGAGAAGTTATAGAGAAGTTATAGAGAAGATATAGAGAAGTTATAGAGAAAGTTATAGAGAAGTTATAGAGAAGTTAAGAGAAGTTATAGAGAAGTTATAGAGAAGTTATAATTTATAAATATTATTTGGAGATTATTTTAGTTGAAGTTAAAAGTTATAGAGAATATATAAAGAATTTACATAAAAGTTACAGAGAACCTAATATATAATCTATTGCAAAATTTAAATTCGTGTATTATTTCTATTGTTATACCTTGCAAGAGTATAATTTCGCCCAAGTTTGCAACGCATAGAAATATTCATTTCCGACCCTATAAACTATATATATTCTTGATCAGGACGACGAGCTGAGTCGATTGAGCTTTGTCCGTCCGTCTGTCTGTCCGTCTGTCTGTTTCTACGCGAACTAGTCTCTCAGTTTTAAAGCTATCGAGCTGAAACTTTGCACAGTCTTTTTTTTACTGCACACTGCTAATATGTCGGAACCGACCGGATCGGATGACTATATCTTATAGCTGCCATAGGAACTGTCGGTCGAAAAGTGCGTTTTAATGAGAAAAACTTTTTTGTTTTTACTGTTAACGTGTCTCACATCACCGATTATTAATATTAAACGCTTTTATACAGATTTGGCGAAAGTATTGTACCCACTTTCCTGAAGAGGATTTTCAATGGCCAAGGAACACGCCCCCGCCTTCCTTGAACCCCAGCCCCTTAAGACGTCGGAAATGCGTTCCTTATATAAGAAAAGTCTTGTACAGCTCTCGACTTCCAAAAATTGTAGCAAGCATTTGCATAGGGTCGCAATTCTTTGGGAAGTGAGACAGCCTAGCGCATGTAGGCGTACAATTATCTTTGGAAGTCCTAAATTCTTGGTTTGGCACACATCTGAAGCTGCTACACCGAACTTCAGCAAGATACCGAGCTCTCGTTTTGCATTTCAAACTATTTTTACCTCTCCTCCCATATCCTGTTTCAGCGAGATTTTTCCTTCTTTTTTTCCTCTACCTTCCTTGCATATGGCTTAAAGAAACGCACACACTGGCATAGCGGACAAATTCGAAAATTCTGAACGTAATTGGGTTGTGTTACCAAACTACCTCAAGAAGCGGCTTCAATATAGGCTCAAATACATTTTTGAGTTTTAAAATTATGTAAAACCGAGAAAGACAAACAAGTGATAGAAAAGTCGGTCAAGCCCGACTATAATATACTCTGTACCTAGAGTAGGAGCTGAATGCAGTGCTGCAGCTGCGCTCATCTCTACGTTTCTCTCCCCTCTCTCTCTCCCTTTCTCTCTCTCTCTCCCTCTCCCTCTCTCTCTCTCTCTCTCTCTCTCTCTCTCTCTCTCTCTCTAAGATTGTGGTTGTGAAAGGGTGGGAGGGGAGAACCGCTCATCCGATCTTTATAATTTCTTCGGCAAATCGATACATATTGCTAATGACTAACTATCTCTAGAAGGTACGAATCATCTATCTACAAAACTGTGGGAGATATGACGTTTTTTTCCATATGGCTGGGGCGGGAGGGGCGTGGCAAAAATTGAAAATAAACTTGATCTGCCTGCAAGTATAAGAAGCATTTGTCCCATACATGTCAAACCTCTACCTCTTACCATCTCTGAGATCTGTTTGTTCATACGGACGGACAGACAGACGGACAGACGGACATGGCTATATCGACTCGGTTGTTGATGCTGATCAAGAATATATATACTTTATAGGGTCGGAAATGATTCCTTCTCCCTGTTACATACTTTTGCACAAACTTAATATACTCTATGTACCTTCGGTACAGAGTATAAAAAGTATCAAACATTTCGAGCAGTTTCCATGGACCCCTTCGTATGTTAAGGGCATCTCGTTTAAGAATAACAACCCATTTCTCTCGTTCTCTGTTCTTAGACTCTCTCTAAGCTGACAAGTGGCATAAAATAATGTCTGGCTTTGACATGTATAGATGCTTGCTCTCGTTTCTCATTTCTTGTCCTGGTTAACGAGCTGTGTTGGTGAGTCCTTCTGGCGAAATGTGCCAGCTGCCAATGCAAGAGCCAAAGCAACGTAATGCGTCCGTGTCCTGTCGCTACGTGACGCACATTTTGCCACTTATTTAGTTTAATATGCCGCATATTGGTTGGCTGCTGCTGCCGTTGGCATCTCAAGGAGTTCTTCCCTGCTTTGTTTTGTGCATTTGTCAATTGATTGAGGACTTGATGCAGTGACTCTCCGTCAGATTTAGCCCTCAACTTCAACCTTTCAAATCAGTTTTCTAATCAATTTTTATTGCATGACTTTTTTGCAGTTTTAAGTATAAATAAATTTTTGATTTAAGCTACCGCCATCAAGTTGCGTGCTAATGAAAACTCATTAAATGAAGTGCCAAAGCTGCCGGCAATCAGCTTTTTGTTGTAAAGTATAAAATGCTGAGAGACGATTGTAAAACATTGGCGTGGGCCAGGCAAGACCTTTTGACGTCAGGGGAATTGCAATTGCTAGGAGTATTTATTCTTAGTCTTTTGTGAATGCAGTTTTTTTTTTCGGTGAACTCGGTGATCTGTGCCTTGACACATTTTCAGACCGCAGCCACCACAATTGCGGCAACAAAAAGGCATGAAGTTTGTCAGTACTTTGACATGTTAATTACATTTACGTTTGCTCATGATGATGGAGAATGCTGCCGTTGCTGCTGTCGCTGCTGCTGCTGCTGTTGATGATGATGATGATGACGGTGACAGCCCGCATCGGAGTGGCAGCCCACAAACTTAAGTTGACTAACTGACTACCTGGCTGGCTGACTGACTGGCAATCAATTTTTCTGCGCACCCACAGATCGAGGCGATGCCAGCAATGGCGCTTCAATTGCACTACGCACTAGAGATGTGCACGTGTCACGGATTATTCTACTTTTACTTTTTCTAAGGGCCAATTTGTCCATGTCCGGTTAGTCAAACTTAAACGGCTGGGTACATAAAAGTTGCTTCGTCAATGCCTCATGCTGGGCTCAAATTTTAACCCCAAGGTCTGTTCTGATCGAATTATCGATATGTTTATCGATGGACAATCAGCTGATTCCAACACTATTTTAGCCCCTATTGTAATTTATAAATAAGGATACTTTATCGAGAAATCCTAAGGATTCCCTACTGATTCCTTAGCAGAATTTCCAATGGAATTTCCTGAAGGTTCCCTACCGAGGAATTCCAACTCTAATCTTACTCCAAGTACTCCAACTCCAATGTCAGCTCTAACAGAACTACTTTATGCAATTCCAGCTCAAGATGACAGAACCTCCTCCGGCACCAGTTTAAGTCTTAAGTCACTGTGAAGTCAGTGTAAAGTCACTGTTGAGTCACTGTTAAGTCACAGATAAGACACTGCTATGTCGATGCTAAGTAACTGCTAAGGCACTGTGAAGTCACTCTTAAGTCACTGATTACTGAATGTTGAGTCACTGTCGAGTTCGGTTTAAGTTACTTATAAGTCACTGTTAGGTCACTGATAAGTTACTGTTGAGTCACTTAAAAGTCACTGTTGAGTCACTGCCAAATCAACGTTGAGTCCCTGTTGAGCCACTGTTGATTCACTGTTGACTCACTGTTAAGTCACTGTTAAATCACTGTTTAGTCACTGCTTAGTCGCAGTTAACTCCTCTTCCCAACCTCGCACCCATCCACTCCACTCACCCACAAACACACAACCCACCTGCTGCTACGGCAAATGGTAAAAGCGTTTGACTTTGCAAATAAAAAGTGTAAAGAAAAGGCGTACACAAAAGAATCTGTCGCAAAGACAAATTTTATTTGAGTCCCCCAGGGGAACGTCGGTAAAGGCTTCCCATAAAAGTAAACCGACCCGTGTACGTACTCGGTGCCCTCAACCGAAAACGTTGCCAAGTTAGCCGTGGTGGTCATTTGGCCGGAAATATTTCTTATATAAATATATAAATGAACCAACATTTCAATAAATGTCGAACCGTATTTTTTTATAGCAAAATTAAAATTTAGAGTTGGCAATCAGGTCAGTCTGCGGTTAGTCTGTTTCCCATCCCGCCTCGGAACATCTAATAAAAAGTCATCCGGTCACCTTCAGCAGCTATTGGCGCCAGCGGATGACAAGTAACTAGCCATGAAAAAAGCAAATTCTCCAAACTTTGCCGTTCGGATTCGGCGTTAAAATGTAGGTCCCATTTCTCTTGTGGCGAAATATTAAAGCACACGTAAAGAGATTGAGAGAAGCTTGGCTTGGCCTCTTTGGGGCTGTGTAGCCAAACAAAAAAGCCAGTGTCAAACATGAAAATTTTGTAAATTACTAAAATATCGGAATATTTCAATTTGGCCTATCTGTGTGTGTGTGTTACAGTAAACAATGCCAGCAACACGTAGGGGTGGCTATTTGGGCCGTCGAACGAATGCAGCAACACACATGCGAAATGTTAGGGCAGCAAGAACAGATCAACAATTACATGAAATAAATGAAATTACGCGTGTCAGAATGTCGCAACTGCGTTCTTCTCAATCACAAGAGGCACGAGCTTTCCGAAGTCAACAACAACAATTGGAGCAGAGACAAGCGCGCCGGACAGATGTTAACACACGCAGAACAATTGACCGACAACGCCAACAAGTACATCGAGCATTTACATCTGCTTCGTTCCTTCGTCTCGCATTCGAGTATGAGCCAGATATCGAATATTCCGCTCATCCGAAAGTCCTGATTGGTGCTATGGACAAAGAATGTCCCAATTGTCATGCGCTCAAATTCAAAAATGAGTCCGCCGGGATGTGTTGCGCATCAGGAAAAGTGCAACTACCGGAAATTGAGACGCCACCAGAACCATTGAACGGCTTGCTCATCGGCACGGATCCAGATTCAAACCTGTTTCTGAAGTCCATTCGTAGATTTAATTCATGCTTTCAAATGACTTCGTTCGGAGCAACAGAAATAATGCACAATACAGCGGCAAATGGTCAGCAATTTAATTCAACCTTCAAAATCAAAGGCCAAGTGTACCATAAAGTAGGCTCATTGCTGCCAATGCCAAACGAACCACATAAATTTTTACAAATCTACTTTATGGGCGGTGAGGACGTCAATCGTGTGGATGCACGTTGCGGCTACAATAACCTCAATTCGCCTAACGCCATCGAGTCAGATGGGAGAAGGTCTATTATAATCTCTATCGATGCGTTCGGTAAGAACTTGATATAGGGCTACACAGAGGGAAAAAACCTGAATAAGTTGCCGTTAACTTAAAATAAGAGCCAGATTTTAACAAAATTCTTAACAACAAATGTTATAATAGGTTCATGGAGTTAGTAAAGTTGTACTCAATCGGATAATATTTGCTCTATACCACACCTAAACCGATATTCGGCAGAGAAAGAGAGAAAGTGAATTGGCATGTTCTTCCTTTTAACCCTCTCACTAGTTTTTTTTTAACTAATATTTTTCAGCTCAACCAAGTCATAAGCAGCCCTCTAGAAGTGAAAACCGCAAAAGTGTGCACTAGCTGAATGTGCTAGCGCGTGATTGCCTACGTTGTTCGTTAATGTCACGAAGGTTTTGGATTCAATTCCCAGTTTTTTCAAAGAATCAAGTCGAGTGAAAGTGGGTCGTCGAAAATTGTTGTACAGCGATGTCTCTGTCCTATGGAATAAGGTCGAGAGCAAAACTCACCTCCAAAGCCCCCAAAATGTGAGGAATGTGCTTAAATAGCCACTTTTGATCCAAAATTAATCAATTTTTTCCCCAGTTTAGTTAAAAATGTTATTGAAAACGGAGCAATATCGTCTGAAACCAAGTTCTTAAATAAAACTGTTCACCCACTGTTTTTGGTAACGTTTGTTTTCATCTTAAGTCCCCTTGCCTTGAAGCGTCCCTCCCTAGCAATTTTACTAAACATTCTTAAACATAACTCTTTGTATTTCAATTAAATTCCCTTGGATATTACAAACCCTCATTAGTTGAAACTCACGACTTGCGACTCACGCTCCGTACCCACGAACCCACCTTTCGATTTGGGCAATGCGTCACCTGCTGCCGCTGGAGTTGCTGCTGGATGACTAGTGAGTCTCCTCTTACGCTGTATGTTGCTTGCTGTTTTTTGCAATGTGCGTGGCTCCCGCTCACTTGGGCTTGGATTTAGCCAAAAAAAAAAAAAAAAAACAACATCTCTGTATCTCTGGTGGGCAATTTGCGGGGGTGAGAGACGTTGTAGTCATTTGATGCATGATATGCAATTTAAGCAACAATTTATGATAGCTGCCTAAGCACGACGACGACGACGACGATGACGAGGACGTCGCTGGGGTTGTCATATAAGCTCGGAAAGCGGCAGATTGAAAGAGATACTAACAAAAGTCAACAGAGATGCACATCTCTTGGGCTGGCTAAAACTCGAGATGGTTTTACGCATTTTGATGCACTTGGCAACAATTGTGAATTGAGGTTGACATTTAATGTGAAACAGATAGAAATGATAGGGGAATGGCTTGCAACAAGATTGCTTATGAATTTTAATGCTGCCAAAAGTAAAATAATCAAATTCTTTCAATGGCTGCTTCAAGGTTTAATCTTTGCCCGAGCCTTGCCAAGAAATTCGGCGTAATATGCAAATGCCCAAGGCTTCAAGGAGAAAGGTTTTAGAAGTGGTGAAGTGAAAGATGGGTTGAATATTAAAGCGTTTTTTCTCGGTTTTAGCAATTTTTTGGGATAGTCATTTTTTGTGTTTAGCTGTACACCAGGAGTCGCCCGGATTTCTTGCATTGTAAGGCTAGACAACTGACCGAATGGATTAATTGGTTTTTGCCCAATAGTCGCACCTTCCGAGCACGAACTTCTTCTTCTCTTCCCTTTCAATAGCATTTTTCTCTTCCGTTCAAACTGCTGTTGGTTGCGTTGCTTCTATGAACGCCGACCAATGTTATCGTGTCTTCTTCTTTATCATCGTAACAATTATCGAAGTGTACAGTTTCGGCAGCATCAGCACTGCTTGCCCATAATTAAGAGACAATATTTTTGGATAAACCTTCGACATAAGTCCCGTTTCGTTGAACTAATAATTACAAACTAAATTTACCCCCCAAAATTAGCCCCCTTTAATTATAATTCAATTCAAATTGGCTTTCCCCCCTTTATCCCCACCCGCTCCTCCAAAGCTCTCGACACTTTATACTCGCCCTCTTCCAACGCTCATTCCTCTCCCCCTCCCTCTTCTTTCGGTCTCCACTCTTTCCCTCTTTCCTTTAACGCTTACAATAAGGTCCTGTCGTCTAACAGCAAATAGTGTTTTAGCGAATTCCAATCTGGCTTCCGCCGTGGATACTCCCCAATCGATAGCGTGTTCGTGCTCTCAGGTATTGCCCAATTCTACCTAGACAGGAAAGAAAGCTCTATATCTGCTTTATCGATTTTATGGCAGCATTTAATACGATAAAACTTCATAGCTTATATCTAAAACTAAGTCGTTTGGGAGTATCGACGAATGTGAGCTCTCGAACTGGTTCCGAAACAACACCGGAGTAAAGCAAGGGTGCCTCCTCAGCCCGCTCTTGTTTTCCTTATACATCGACGACATATCATCGTACCTGCCCGGAGGAGTTGATGTAAATGGTTGCAATATAAAATCTCTGATGTACGCTGATGATATGGCTTTACTGGCGGAGACTCCTGAAATGCTGCAGAGCATGATCAATAAGCTCTACAGATAAATGTGCAGAAGACGAAAGTACTGGTAATTAAAGACGGCCGTGGTCGAACCCCCATAGCCGACAAATGGTTTTTAAATGACGCCGAACTGGAGACAGTAACCAGATTTAAATACCTGTCCTAAATCTCAAGTGTTTGAGAAATGCTACTTGCAATCTCGATATTAATCTTGATAGTCCTGAGTCTTGGGAAGCCTCACATAAGCTAAGCTCCGGGAAAGAGATATATTTAAAAACCTGGCGTCCTTAAGTGAGTCCAGAATAATTTACAAGAAACTGAACCACAACTTTGGAACAAAGAACTACTTCCAAGACCGCTTCGGCATCCAAACGATCTCTACCTTGTGCCGCGCTCGAGGTGAGATGCTCCACTTAAACTAAAGGCCACACGTAAACTCCCTCAATTCTGTGCCGCACTCTGTAACCTCTGTGTAACAGGAAACGTTTCTCATCTGGTTGGGGTTTGCCCAATCTTGGGAGAGCTACGAAGCTTGTACCTCAACAAGCCTTCCCTAATGGAAATCGAGATTATAAATTGGTTGAATGGAGAAAACTGGGAGTTGCTGTCTTCGATTTTTCAACACGCTCTGAAATTTCTCCATGCTATCCCTAAATGAATACTTATAATTAGTCTTTAGCTAAAATGCTACAACATTCCTTGTCTTTTTAATTTCTTTGTCATAGTATTAAGTTGTCAGTTTTCTGATAAAGCCCCGTACGGAGAACGACGAATAATTCGTTTCGATACAGTATTTCACATAAATAGAAACCCTTTTTAACAGCACATGAGCATTAAAGCAAAGCCAAGGTGTTTTTAATTATATGAAATACATATATCGAAACAAATTTTTCGTCATTTTCCGTACGGGGCTTTAAAAGAAAATTAATTAAGAAATTAAATTGTTCAATATCATACGTTATGGCTGATGGTTACAAACCAAGCCGTTGTTATACCAAATAAAAATACTACTACATACCTAATTTGTTTGAGTCGTGTGAGTCGTTCCTCTCCAACATTCTCGTGTGCTTTTAGCAAAACAGTTTACCACAATGTTGCCTAAACGCAATATTTGTTCTTACCCCATATTACGAAGTTTTTGCCAAATTTCTGGGTACGTTTTGGCTCTGCGGTTGAGAATTTTATTTTTATTTGGACGACAGTTTGAGCTTATAACCGATCATAAAGCGTTGGTATGTCAGTCACTCAGTATGTCAGTCAGTCGGTAAATGAAATAGTCAAAACTGCTTCCCCACTCGTTGCGAGATACAGAATCGTTCGGGAGCAGCTCCCAAGTTGCACCTATTAAATTAAAAAAAAAAAAATTTAACCATAGTAACTAAAAATTTTCCAATAAAATTTGTTTTCGGTACCTTATGGCATGCTGCAGATATAGCGTTAATTTCTTCTAGTTAGTTCCAAAGGCATCGTTTAGCAAATCTATAATTTCAGAGCCAGACCATGTCGCATCTTACTTTCAAATTGGATCAGTCTACTACCTACTGATTCATCGATATCTTTGTAGATTGTCACACTATTTATTTTCCTTTCAAAGAGTTGTTGATTTCGATTCTCCGGATAACGCATCTAACACAATTTCTAGAGTTTATGCCCAGATAGTCGGTTTCAAGAGTTCTTCGCTCCAAACAATATTAGAAGGTCCACTGATCAAATTTAGACCTTTTGCCCAGAAAATATTTTTGGCTAATATAGCCTTAGACATAATATGTGGGAGATGGACGTTGCTGTAAGTCAAGAGTGTTTTTTGAATGTATTTAATGTGCAAGTCTAACATATACGGGGGTGCCACAGAAATCTCTAGAGATTTTGCCGACGGTTGGTTTGTAAATCTCTCGAAAAAATCATCGGTGCCACAGAACTTCAAGAGATTTCATTTTCTTATTAGAAAATCTAGTTGGAACACCAGATGCTCCAGTTGAAGTTCCCTCTCTAAAAACGGGGCTTAATCTCTAGCAAAAAAAATGTCCCCTTTTTCAGTTATGGGTTAATTTGATGTTTAACTGAAATGTTTTGATTGTGTTATATGTTTTATGATGCATTTTTATATCATAATTCAAATTTAAGTCATATTCCAAAAAAGTAATGCAAAATTTACAAATTTGTTGTCGCCAAACATGAGGTATAACTTGCAGCCCTTAATCCGCTGCCTTTCAAGTACATGGCACCACCTTGAGCTTCATGTCAAATGATATATTGTTTTTTGACAAAACAGTTCATACTAATTTTCGCCGCTGAGTTTCGTTTCTCAATGTGTTTTTTTGTAAAAGACAACTTCGGGGTCAGTACAACACCAAGGTACATAAACTTCCGAACAACACGGATGTTGTTTGCCATTGTACACCCATTTTTTTGTCGCCGACAAACGCCCTCCTCTTCTGAATACTATGTTTTCTGACTTTGACGTATTTACTTCCAGGTTTCAGGTCACGCAGCATTGCTCCAATCTATGTATAATTTGTTGCAGTACTTTAGCATCGTCAGCCATCATCACTATATCATCTGCATGCAGCCTTATGTGTTTGTTGCAGACACTAAAACTACCACCAAGGCAATCGTGAAGATCATCCAAATATAACGCCAATAAAAGAAGATAGCAAGCATCCTTGGCGGACTCCAAATTTAAATAATTCGCTTTCGTCACCGGTCCATACAGTCACTTGAGTATCAGCTTAAATATTTTCCAATTGAAATTTGGAAAATAATTGAAAAAAAAAACAAAACAAATCAGAAAGAACATTTGCTGAGCTGTTCAATCGAATGACTGCCTTATGCGCCACGTGTAGAATTTTTGGTTCTGTTTTTTTCTTCTTGTTCAACTATGAACAAACCCGCAGAAGGCAGTATCCAATTTGGTCCAGTCGTTTTCAAGTTTGAAGCATTCGGACAAACCACAATTAAATTTTTAAATATTTTTTATTTTTCAAAATAATGAATTTAATATAAAGTTATTTGAGTTTCTCTAGTGTAGAAACATTCATCGTCCACTTAAAAAATGATTGAGAAACGCTCTGGCGGGATGATAAATATTTAAAAATCTCTGGGACGTCACAAGATTCACTTAAAATTCTAAAATTTGAATAGTTTCATGTTATTCTCTATAGAAAACTAGTATTAAAGGTTTAAAGTCATGAAAGTTACAAAGAAATTGGAACTAAGCCCACTACCCAAACTACTATAATCTCTTCAAGTGGCTAAAATCCTCCGATTTGACCGTCCCAGACTTCTATTTGTTGGGGTTTTTTAAATTAATAACAATAAATCAAACTTAATTAAGTAAAATTAGCTGGGGCCAAACACATTTTGCTATTTCAGTCGCTGGCCAGCGTTCGATGAAGCAGGTCAGAGCTGTTTTGCGTCGCCTCGCTCTTCAAAAAATTTCGCATAGCGCACTCAACAGTTGATCCAGCTGAACATTTACCTTCACCTACACAAAGCCTTTTAACGCTCTCTTTTTTTAAGCCGCAACTCTTCTACGCTTTCACTCCCAGACAACTCTTATACGGGCAGCAACGCTTGTAACACACACACACACACACACACAACCTCTGCAGCTTCTAACTGACTTCTTTTTCCACTTCTTCTCCCACGATCTCGGCAAGTGCCGACCACCAGACCAGGCTCTGTTGACGTTAACTGCGCTGCGTTACGGGTGTCTGAACTCGCAACAGAGACAGGGCAGCGGCGCTCTGCGGCAGAGTGGCTCTCGGGGTCTGGTGTTTGTGTGTTCCAATTGAAAACTGGAATTGGTTTCACTGGAAGCATTGGTATGCGCTTTTCGGAATCACACGGAATGGTCAATGGAAGACCCCAAGACCAAGAAGTAAATACAATAGCAACAACAAGTCATAATAATTGAGCACTTGATCAGCAGAGTTGAGACTCTCTCTCTCTCTCTCCACACAATGAAGGCATAAAAAGTAATATAGAGTGTGTGGGCAGGGGGGAGGGGAGATGGTTGTAATGTTGTTGCTGAGCTGAGCAGTCAACAAGTCACACATACATACATGGTTAATGCAAGACGGTAGTTAGTTCTCTTCCTCTCCCTCTCCACTTTGTTGTTGTTGTTGTTTTTGTTGGCAAACAAAGAAATCAATGCACACAGTAGAGTGCTAAAAGACAAGTACAACAACAAAACTGCCAAGTGGCATCTCCCAGCTCCATCCCAGGAAAAAAAGGTATCTCCTCTACATGTGTGTGTCGTGTGTGTGTTGCAGCAAACAAGTAATGAAAGCAAAGCACTGGAAAAATAATGATTAAGTCTCTGAAAAATATATGAAAAAAAAAAAATTAGTCGTTGAGGAAAAATCTGCTTGGAAAAAACGCCAAGCTATGCGTCGACTAAGGAGACCAGAGAGAAGGGTGAGGCAGCGGCGTTGGGAAAAATTGGAAAAACTCGATTTATGAGTTTGAATGCAGTTTCTTTTTTTTTTACACGGTGTCTATGTGTGTTTGTGTGTGTGTGTGTGTGTGCTGTCTTGAAGCCGGGACTGCATACCAAAAGTTAGTTGTCTCACATTAACTTGAAAATAAAAAAAAAAATAAAAAACTTGTTAGATATATCCAGAGGGGGGTTTGAAATGTTTTTCGTATTTGTTCAATTTCCTTAAAATAATTTATAAATTTCTAGAAAATAGTTTTAACAGTTTTGAAATCTTTGTTAATGTTTTTAAGGACCTTTCTCATTGTTAAAAATTGATTTGTAACTGTTTAGAGCAGAGTCCGTCTGCACGTTCTCTCCTTTGCAACAACAAAGAAGAGCTAAATGAGCGCGCTCTCTCGTGGCTAAGCACACATACGCAACGCAAAAATGAGCATGTGTGTTTTGCCGGTCCCTGGTTTAGAGCTCAAAAGTCTGCAAAAAGTATGTTCAAATGGATCAAAGTTATGGTGAAACTTTGGGTTCCGTTCTCGGACCACTTTCCATGAAATGAAACTAATGAAACTTTAACATTTTTGGTTTAACTTTCATTAAAATATCATTCCGAAATATTTTATGAAATACCAGGGATGCAATCCGCTCGGTCATAAGGACTGGTTTGGTTTGGTGGTTCACACAGTTTTTGAACCGCCGGTTCGGATCATTACATGGTTTTTGGGGCTTACTGAATCGCGATTTCGGTTCGGTTCGGTCCGGTTTACGCTGTATTCATTTAACAAACCAAAGAAATCTATTTTTGATACATTTAGTCAGATTATTTAGGTTAGGCTTAGGTTTTTAGTCAGGTTTTTAGTTATTATATATTAAACATTTCATTTTCATTAAACTCAAAATTTGCTTTGATCACATAACTATATCTTTAAGACTGTGGTTTTTAATGAAGATATTTCCATTCGATTGATTGCATTTCAAAACAATAGGATAAATATAGAGTTTAAAGAACTAAAATTTAATTAAATATGATGGAATTTTAGTTAAGATTTAGTAATAATATATCTTATAGTAAAGTTTCAGCGATATTGCCTCTTAAGTCTGATAAATCAAGTTTCAGTGTGGGAAATGCTCGTTCTACTGACACTTGGAAAATACACCAAACTACCTTTAAGCGATTGATGCAGGCCTATAAGACGGACATATTTATAGCCTAAATCTGCACCTAAAATATATAGCGAGAACTCTTTTCGAGTACAACAGCACCAGATTGCCGCATATTTTGTCTCGGTATATGCTCCGACAGGCGATTGGTTGGTACGCGACGCTTAGAAGAAAACTCAAGGATCATAACATCACCCTTAGTGAAAATGCAACGCACTCGGAATGACTTTTAGGTAGTGTATCTCTACTCACAGCCATAACAGAAGAAACTAAGAAGGAACATGTCAACATGGCCAGATCGAGGAAGTTCGATTTCAAGAACTTAAACTATGCGGTAGGGGCTGAGTTCTGCAATAACGGCTCCACACAGAGGACTATTCTGAATACTAAAGGTGAGAGGAGATATGCTGCGGCTAAATAGCAACACGGTAATCGATGGATTGTGCTCGCTTTGCAACAGGAAGGAGATAGAGGATATGCATCATTTTATCGAAAGATGCCCTATTTTGAAAGAGTTTCAGAGTTGTCAATATTTTAAGAAGGAAGTGCTTGAGGCAGAGGAGGTCGTCGCGGCTCTGGATGGAACCATGGGTAAACCTGGCGGATTATGTTGAGGGTGCTATAGTATATAATGAGGATTTTTAATTTACTTCAGTTCTTGTTCTTCACTGCCAAAATTGGGACCTCCAGATCAATGACTCGAAAACAAAAGTGATGGTCGTACGAAACCACAGTGGTCGCCAATCAGAGAACGAAAACTGGTCGCCGCTCGAGAAAGTTCGTTCTTTTAAATATCTATGAGCCACTCTAACGTCGAACATGTCTTTCAGTACACACGTAGCAGAGAACCTAAGAGACGCAAAGACTGCCATCAACAGTACAGGGTTGCCCATATTCGACGGACCCATCTGGCAACGCCATAACCTTTGACAGAGATGTCAGATCGCTTAATGACATACCGCGTTTGAAGCGTCAGTCCAAGCAGATTTTTACCATGGAACAATACACGCCACGCGAGCGCTCTGAAATAGTTGAAATTTACATTCAACAGAACAAGTCAATTGTGAAAACTCAACGTGCTTTTAAAAAATTAAAAACTAAGCCCATTTCACATTGAATGGGACCGTAAATAAGCAAAATTGCCGTATTTACGCCACTGAAAATCCTCAGGAGATTCAAGAAGTGCCTCTTCATGACGAAAAAGTCACAGTTTGGTGCGGCGTTAGTGCGAAAACGGTCATTGGGCCGTTTTTCTTCCAAAATGAAAATGGCCATCAACCAGGAGCGTTATCGCGACATGATGACCAATTTTGTGATGCCAATTATTCGTCGAAAGCGTATGAGGCAGTTCTGGTTTCAACAAGACGGCGCTCCACCGCACACAAGTCGCATAACAATCGATTTTCTGAAGAAATTGTTTCCGGGCCGTTTGATGTCGAAAAGTGGTGATTTGGCCACCGCGTTCGCCCGATTTGACGCCGCCTGACTTCTTCTTGTGGGGATATTTGAAGTCAAAGGTTTACGTTAACAAGCCAAGGACCGTAGAAGAGCTCAAGGATAACATTCGTGAAGAAATAGCCGCTATTCCGGCCGAAATGTTGGCGAAATCGATGGAAAATGCTGCAAAAAGGGCACAATACGCCATCAACGCCAGAGGCGGCCATTTGAGAGATATCATATTCAAAAATTGATGTAAACAAATCTACTTGGAACAAATTAAATGATTAAGATTGCCAACCGCCAAATTTTTATTTTTTTCTTTAGTTTTTTTTAAAAAAAACATGGGTCCGTCGAATATGGGCAACCCTGTACATGTAAGCTCGCTAGTACGAAATACAAACTGTTCGAGTCAACAGTAAACACTATAATATGCTATGGAGTACAAGTTCAGCTGGGGCCTGAAGAATTTGAGGATGTGGATCGACTCCCGTATATTCCAAACTACCGATTAACACATCACATTATGCCATCCATCTTGAAACCTGCTTACCACCAATGAATATCGCCTGTCTTCGTGCGCACTTTGGTTATATTAGCAAAGTTTTTAACATGCCAAGCTCCAGATTGCCGAGAATCATAGCCAACAAGCTACTTCTGGACAGAGCGCAGTGCTTTAACTGCTGGGAGACCTTAGGAAACAAGTTCAATGTAAAAATATTCGAAAGTCAGCCTGAGGGGGCCTAACCCTCAAAATATTCTGCTGAAGAAGATCGCAAATGAAAGTTGGACTTTATAAAAACAGAGCGGAAAATAGCACCACTAGAAATCTATACCGAAGTATGGAACTCTTTAGACAGGACATATACCACGCCACAATGCTGCTGTGTCTGTTTCAGCGCCTTGCAAAATGACGCACAATGCGAGTTTTCACGTTTTTCATTGAGCATGGAATCATGGATCACGTGGAAGGGCGAGCTTTTCATCTAGACAGGCAGACTACCGACTGGTAGGCTAGAAAGATGCTGAAAGACGAAGTCAAAACGAGTAAGCGGGAGTGCTTCCTTCAACTGTGTGACTCCGCCGGTCTGTCCCCTTGGGAGCAAGCCTACAAAATAGTCGTTAAACGACTCTATGCCAATAAACAGGCCACACCAAGCGACCCGTGTGAGCTGGAAAAGATTGTCGAATATCTCTTTCCGACTAGCTCGTCTGAATCTCCAATGCAACCTTGTGTTTTCGATCCAAATACAATAGAGGCTATCACAGACACAGAAATACTAGCGGCGGCCATGAACCTCCAGCCCAACAAAGCACCTGGCCCGGATGGTGTTCCTAACCGCCTGCGAGAAGTCATTTTTCCATTCATTTGGAATAAACAGCTACTGGTACTCCCTTCCCAAGCCAAGAGGTCAAGCAAGCGATGCATCGTCCTATAGACCTATCTGCCTCCTCTATACAGACGGTAAGGTACTGGAGAAGCTCTAAAGTCAAAGACTCGACGAGGCCATCAGTGCAGCTGGTGGGCTTTCGCCAAACCAGTTCGGTTTTAGAAAGGCAAAGTCAACAAAGGATGCGATTGACAAATACTAAGCTCTTTAGGTGAATTTGGTGCTCCGCATTACCTTCAGGCAATAATGAGATCGTACTTCAGTGGCAGAGTTCTTACATATTGCACCGCAGAAGGAAATAAAACTCGTGAGGTATCTGAAGGTGTTCCACAAGGCTCCATGCTGGGACCTGTGCTATGGAAACCCCATGTACGTCGGTGTCCTCCCTCCTCGGGTTCTCTCCCTCTAGGTGTTCATTTAATGGGCTTTGCGGACGATGTGCCACTTGTTAGATGAAAGTGCTTCGAAGGACAGAACAGGCTTGCTATGCTGGCATTGAGCGTATCCACCAATGGCTTAAAAGACAGAGGCGGTGCTAATAAGCAGCCGAAAGAAGGTGGAATCAGCGTGGGTCAAAATTAATGGCACAGCAATCAAATCCAAAAGAGCACTAAATACCTTGCAGTAATGCTGGACACAACATCTGGCGTACGTCGGAGAGAAGGCAGCAAATTCAAGCAGCGCCTTAGCTAGAGTCATGCTGAACCCACGCGGACCAAAACAGGGGCGAAAACGACTTTATAATAACTTAGTTCCATACATGCTGATGTCGAAGGAAAACTGGGAGTCCACTTGTGCGTACGCATCTACCATTATGGCTAAGCTTCGGAGACAGAATGTGCAACGTAGAACCAGAGAGTAGGCGGGTCATCAAATCTGCCAAGCAATGCCTTGCCGCTGTCCCGCAGGTTTAAGATGATTCTCTCTAACTTTCTGTATCATGTTGTTCCAAAGTGCTTGTAAATGTAAAATTGGCTATACAGCTCCTCCAACGGGGCCAGCCAAGCTTCTCTCAATCTCTTGGCGTGTGTGCTTTAAATTTTTCGCACAAGAGAAAGGGACCTACAATTTAACGCCGAATCCGAACGGCAAAGTTTGAGAATTTGCTTTTTCATGGCTAGTTACTTCACAGCTGGCGCCAATAGCTGGTGAAGGTAACTGCTGGTAGTAGTTGTTTTTAAGTACAAAAAATAGGAATTAAGAAAAAAATGTTCCAGTACGAATCATTCCACAAAAGTTGGCTGGCCAAAAACTTCAATGCAAATGGCCGGAAAAAAAAAAATAAATTTAAGAAGCAATATCTTAAAAGTAAATATACAAATTTATTATTTAATTTGCTATTTGGATAAGCTTGTCTGTGCTCTTCGATGCATTGAAGAACGCTGATCACGTTTTGTACTAGGCCCATCGAAGTAGTCAACTAGTTTAACGGCCCTCAGCATTAGGACTCAATACCATTGAATTTTCTGAAGCGACATTAAAAATATTTTTTAAATAGTATTTACAATTCCTTTCTCTGTTGCGACATTTTTTCTTAGAGCCACATATTGATTATAAGAAAATTGCTATGGTACAAGCTGCATGCAAAGGGTGTCTCGACTAAGTTAATAAACCTCCTTGAAAGAGTGTATGACCAAACTAAATCCGCTGTTTGGACAGGGGAAGAAGTGTCAGATTATTTTATTACAAAAGTTGAAGTTCGACAGGGATGCGTATTATCGCCGTTGCTTTTTGCGTTATTTTTGGATGATTTGCACGAAGTATTAAAAGGAGGGCTTTATATTGGAGATCGTAATATTCATCTTTTAATATATGCGTTAACATGAATGGCTCCATTACCAAAGCATTAATGTACTCCAGATGATATGGCGCTACTAGCAGGAGTCCCCGAGAATGTTACAGCCATGATTGACTATTTTGCAACATAGAGCTACGATAAATGTGGTAAGGCGAAAGTCTTAAGTACAAGAAAAAATACAAAACGCTAAAAAGACATAAATAGTACGTTGGAACTTTTTTTTGGAAAAAATAATTTTTTGCCGAGCACTAAATTTAGAATGTTTGAATACTAGATCAGTAATGTGCTATGCATCTCAAATCTGGGGACACTGCCGATATGAGGAGGTGGAGCGTTTGCAAAGATTATTTATTAAACGCATGTTTAAACTACCCCGCACCACACCGAACTATGCACTCCACCTAGAAACTGGCCTGCCTTCCTTATTCCTGTACTGTTTGCAAAACCACTTCACATACATTCGGAAAGTCATGGATATGCCAAACTGTAGATTAGTCAAAATAGTCACTGCATTGATGCTGTCAGAAAAATCCCAATTTTTGACAATTGGCTGTCCTTATTTGAGGATCATGATATACCCATTGACCTTCAATGCATCGGATCATGGGAAAGATCTCACCAATTGTTGTTGGAGAAAGTTGTTAGCAGAGAAAGAGACTTATTCCAAAGCCAAGCCA
The DNA here is from genome assembly GCA_018904235.1 of Lordiphosa stackelbergi. NCBI lineage: Eukaryota > Metazoa > Arthropoda > Insecta > Diptera > Drosophilidae > Lordiphosa > Lordiphosa stackelbergi. The sequence goes on from JAEIFU010002145.1 coordinate 46,155, forward strand.
GGCAAAGTGTGGTACGAAACACCTACAAAAAACTGGAGCTTAATCTGAACACATTGAACTACTTTCATGACCGGTATGAAACTCACGCCATCTCTCTGATCTGTAGGGCTCGCTGTGAGATGCTTAGCCTGAACTACAGGCCACACTGGAGCACTGATAACACAGATTGTAGTCTCTGTAATCTGCACGCAACGGAAGACGTCATGCATCTGCTTGGTGTATGCCCAATTTTATCTGAGATAAGAAGTGCCCATCTGGGAAGCCGTTTTCTTTTGGAAGCAGACGTAATAAATTGGCTAAATGGCAAGAACTGGACAGCGCTATCCTCCTTTCTACAACAGGCGCTAAAATATAGAACCGCTATTATGAATGAATATTTGTAACTTTTCTGAAATCGAATTATGTATCTTTTCTCCTTATTTTGTCTTGTTTAATGCTAAAATCGAATACTATGTTTCTTTGTTTAAAACTATTGTTTGTTTTTATACCCTGTACCCATTAAAAATGGGTAAAAGGGGATCATGAAGTTGTGCAAATGTATGTAACAGGAAGAAGGAAACATTTCCGACCCTATAAAGTATATATATTCTTGATCAGCATCAACAGCCGAGTCGATTTAGCCATGTCCGTCTGTCCGTCCGTCCCGTCCGTCTGTCCGTCCGTCTGTCTGTATGAACGCGTCGATCTCAGAGATGGTAAAAGATAGAGGTTTGACATGTATGGGACAAATGCTTCTTTTATCTGTACGCTGATCAAGTTTGTTTCAAATTTTGGCCACGCCCCCTCCCGCCCCCGCAATTTGGAAAAAACGTTATATCTCCCACAGTTTTGAAGATAGACGATTTGTACTTTCTAGAGATAGTTAGTAATTAGCAAAATAAATCGATTTGCCGAAGAAATGATAAAAATCGGATGAACGGTTCAGAAGTTATGAGCAAAAATGCGAACCAAGCCCCCCGCTACCACCCACCCACCCTAAAAAAATGTTGCATACTTTTCGGATGGTCACCTAAGGAATGCAGGGAGCACTGTTAAACATGTTTTTTCATGAGTAACGGGTTTATCGAAGTCGGTTAGAGCCGACTTTAACCTTACCGCCTCAATTGTACAGGGTATATTGAAGTCGTGCTACTCACTCAACGTCTTGTTTATCAGTAAAAAAACCTCAAATGTTATAGCTGACGGTTAAAAACCAAGCCACAATTTTTATAAATAAATGCCTCTTCCTAGATCGTCATTACAGCGGATAATATCAGCGTACTTCAGGACACGATTAATCGGCTGGAGGAGTATTGCACCAAGGTAAATCTATCGAAGTCCGAAATTATGGTCTTTAAGGAAGGTGGTAGATTGGCAGCGACGGAGCGGTGGACATTTAAAAGAGAACTCACAAAAATTTCGACCGAATTCACATACCTAGGAGTTGAATATTTACACCCGCAGTCTGTTTAAAAAACACGTGATTAGTTGCAATAATAAAGCCAAAATATGTATGAATTTGACATGGAACAATTTTCTAGTCAAACGGGAAGTTAGCGTTAATGTCAAATGGAAATTATTAAATGCAGTATGCCGAGCAGTTCAATCCTAGGAAGCAGGCACTTTAAAGAAGTGGACAGGCTCCAAACCCTTTTCCTTAAAAAGGTCTTGCATTTACCAACCTGCACACCGAGCTATGCGTTAGCACTAGAAACGGGCCTGGACGATGCACACCTATATTCTCTAGATCTTTTTTGGATTTCTGGATTGGACGAGCTATGTAGGCCTTTGGGACTAAACTGGCGAAGTGCTACCAGAACGGCAAGGCAATGGAACACTTTCCGCGCGACCATACTCAGTACACTCAAACACAAAGCCTTAAGGGAACGAACCCACTGACAATGCTCTAGCACTTCGAGGATATACATATAAGTATCTCGACTGTACATTATAAAGGGTGATTTTTTAGCTATTCTCTTTTTGCACGTTCGTGTTTCGTGTTTTGTTTCACTGTCAAACATCTTCAGTTTGGTCTATAATTTAACCATGAATCGTCTTACAAACTACCAACGCTTGCAAATTATTGAATTTTATTATCAAAATGCGTGCTCTGTTAAGAAAGTACATCGCGCGCTTCCCCATTTATGGTCAGTTTAATCGACCCACTGAAGCGGCTATTCGGGCTATTGTGACTAAATTTCGCACCAAATTTACATTGTTGGACTTTAAACCACCAACACGCTTACGTAGAGTGCGAACTGAAGAAAATATCGCAGCTGTATCGGCCAGTGTTAATGATGACCATCAATTATCGATTCGTCGCCGTTCGCAGCAATTGGGCTCTTTTTCAAAATGGTTTTGCGGAAGGATTTAGGTGTGAAGCCTGTGCAAGAAGTTGTTGAAGCCGAACGACCTACCGCAACGTAAAATTTTTTCGTGAATGGGCTCTTGGAAAGTTGGCCGAAGATCCATAAAATATGGATTTAAAATAATTTTTTAAAGCTAAAAAGTGGGCAATCGAAAGTTGTTATACATAACAAAATGAATCGACTAAATGGGTATCGATATTTTGAAATTCGAACAAACAATATTTTTTGGGAAAAAAAAACGAACTTATTTTTCTTTAATGACTTCAATCAAGGATTAATATTTAACAACTATAAGAAGAAGTGTTAAATTGTTTTGTTTCCATTGTCAAACCCCAACTCTTCCCTCGCTTCGTCCATAAATTATTTAAAATAACTCTTACCATTCCCATTCAAGTGTCATTTATTTCATAAGCTACCCACCGGTAAAAATTCACAAAAGTAAGTCATTTTCCTTGAAAATTTTTGTAGCCCCTTTGGTCGTCAACTGATTTGATATGTTGGAAGTTTGTGTTTGGCTTTGGTTTTATGTTATGGCCGGAGCCTGCCTTCTCACTGCCGACTGTCTGTCATTGATGTGTTTGCCATTTGAGTGTTAAATATTAATGTCTGCGCAAATTGCTGCTGCGATCGTACACAACTAAAGATAAAAGTTTGCGCAATAAATGTAAGCACATCCTGTTTGGACGGGTTTTCGCCATATATTTCAATTTACCTGACTTAAAAACTTTGATCTTAACAACAAACTGGCATAGAAATTACTCAAATAAAACATATTCAATCCCCCCGCTGCGCTACATATAAATTTGTAATGCAAGCGCATAAATCTCGTGGCACAATAAAAATAAATCGCTTCCCTGACATAGACAACGGGGAAATCCCCCGAAAAAAAGCGAAATGAAAAAAAAAGAAAACAAGCAACAACAAAAATTGTTGCGAGGCAACAACTGTTGCACACCTTGTTCTTCTGTTCTGTAAAGGGGCCGGGGCCGGGGCCGGGGGGAGAAACACGGACACATGGACAAACCAACGAGCTTGAGCTCTTCGCGCCCAAGGTCCTATGACAAGCTCTTGCTCTGCCCCGTTCCACCCACCCCGACAAAACACAGATTGCAGCGGGAACAGGCGGCAGACAGAACGACGGGCCGTGAGTTTCATACGTAAACAGCTGAAAAAGCTACCACAGAAACAACTTTTTTTCTTTGTCGTTTTTTTTGTTATTAAAAAACAAGAAAGAAAAGATTAACAACTTTTGGCCAGA
>JAEIFU010002146.1:0-49736 GCA_018904235.1 Lordiphosa stackelbergi
AAGGTCGGCTGGGCTGATGAAACCGCGTCTACCGCACTGACTAGGTTAAAGAAATTCACTATTTAACCGATTTACACAAATATAAACGAACCACAACGCGCACCTTCTCTGGGTTTCTCCAATCGCGATAACTTGATGACGGTGACTTGATGCTTTTATAGTTAGACTATATCTATCCCTGCTTACTCCAAGTCAGACAAGGATAACGCGTGCGTGAGCGCCAGCTCCCAACGGCATTATCGGATGATCATGTTGACAATCACTCGAACTCACAACGGAGAACAGTTGGTAGTGGACTTTTTGAGTGAAATTTCCAGCTGGAGTGTATTAAGATGAACTTAAACTTAATTTGTGACGCTTGCGCTCTTTTTCAATTATGCCAGTCAATACCTTACGATTTCACCACTACAACGCAACACGAACAGCCAGTAGAAGTACTTGTATTTCGAGTGTATCTGTATCTTTAAATTTGGCCACTACACGCTTGGACTGCGAAATATCCTCAATTCTAATAAGTAGAAAAGAGGAAGCGTCTTGAAGTGACTTAAATGTTAACAAGTTCAAAGAAATTACCAGCATATTGGAACTTTGAACGAGCCTCAAATGTTTTAGAGGGTGATAGTTGTGCAACACTTCACAAATGGTCATTCCCCAAACACACTTATTAAAAAAAATGCTTCCTTAAGAATTAAGTGATTGTGATTTAATCACTAATCTTAAGAAATGCATCAACATACATAGACTCAATAGTTATCCTCATTTAACCAAATATCACAATATGGATTTGCTACTATTTCCGCCTGCAAATGAACTTTTACAATTTTCGGATGAAGAACGGGCTGTCACAATTGAAAACTGCTAAATAATTATGAGGAAATTCATGTCTCAATCCCACAACTGGAAATGGTGCATTTGACGACTGCGTAGATCTTTACACGAAACTGGCGGACGATAATTAATCGGGACATACAAGCATATACGAACAGTATGAGCAAGTTAAGTGAAGACTTTGATCTGTTAAAATGGTGGGAAAACCATAAAGACCAGTTTCCCCTTCTGTACAAAGCAAGCTGCAAAATTTTGGCCACTCCTGCAAGCAGTGCCTCATCAGAGAGAGCCTTTTCTCAAGCCGGAAACCTCATATTAGAGAAAAAATAATGCTTTTAAACGATAATTTAAAAAAACAACAACGCATCTTTAATTATACTTGTGTGCGTTTTTATAATAACATAAGATTTGTGTAGACCTGCAATCGTTCTCTACATCTGCTGGTTTGACGATTGAGATGAGAGCAAACTGGGGGAGTGCCAAAGTCTCTCTAAAGGGAGTAACGGATATACCAGAGGGCAGCGAGCATTATGCGAATATGTTGCTCTGCACCGTCTCAACCGTTTGAATTTTTGTGAATAAATTCAAATCGAAATTTTCACTTGTAAATTAAAATTTGAAATTAACGCACAAATTTGCTTATGTTTCGGTACTTATAACCAGTGTTTGAAAATGCTCTGCTATTTCGTAGTATTTATTTTTTGCTTTTGCTCCTGCTCTGAATAAGAAAAGAGCAGAGCAGTAGCCGGAGCACAAAATCAAATTTGAAACACTATTGCTCTGCACCGTGCTGTCAAACCTATTCTTTAAATTAATCAAAATTAAGATCGCGAATTCTTAGGTACCATCGAAGGACAATTTAAATGCTGAGATGACCCTTGATGTACTAATAATATTAGAACTTGAATACGATCTAGAAGATTATTCTTGACACTGAGCGAATCTGTTAAAATATTTATTAAATTCTTAGCAGACGATTTGCAGGAACTACGGGAGCAGCTATTCGGAGCACTATTGGAAGCAGATTCAGCAGCTCTAGAAGCTCTGCGCTTGCTTTGCTCCGATTGCTCCGAGTATTTTGATAGTAGTTTTTTGTATGCTATTGACAAAATTGACAGCGAGGAGCAGAGCAATAGTGTTTCAGATTTGATTTTGTGCTCCGGCTACTGCTCTGCTCTTTTCACATTCAGAGCAGGACCAAGAGCGGAGCATATTTTTCGTTGCTATTGCTGCTGTATGGGAAGCAAATCAAACCCTGTTTATAACACTAGTTCACAGCCAAGAAGATCCATTCCTATCGAAATTATTTTTTAGTGTAGTTTTGGAACGGTGATGTCAAAAATCCATTTCAAAAACTTTTCCACGGCTCCGTTATTTAAATATGATTTTTTCATTTTTCGGTAGGTGTACTTAAATTTTACGCCACATTTCCCTTCATAATCGTCAGATAGAGTTGGTTTTGGAGTGTTTTCCCCTGAAAATTCAATCAAATTATTGTTGCCTATTATTTGATTGTTCAGATTTCATAACAATTACAGTTAATTTTCTGCTCTGCACATAAAGACTCATTATATCTCGGATGAAGAAATTTTGCACATTATTTTAACTCGTGAAACAAGAGTGTAATGCTGAGTACAGATTTTCGATTTCAAATTAAGATTGAATCCAGATAGAATAAAAATCATCGAAAACTAACAGTTCGCTCTGATTTCTTGTTGATGCAACTTTTGCTGGTGTCAAATTTTTAACAATTTTTCTACTCTTGTCCCACTCCTTAGGTTAGAGTAAAAAATCTGAATGGGATCGGCTAAACTAGCCAGCATCCAATGTAAACTCGCATATATGAGGTGGGTAAAGATTTTGGCTAGCTGCACGTACTCTTTCTCGTTCGCTCTCTTTTCTTTGTGACCGTCAGCAACAGTAAGGAGCAATGTACATGTGTGTGTAAAATGTGCATTGTACGCTTTGTAATTACACTAGTTTACAAAATAATAAAAATTTTGCGATCCCGAACGTTTGGTAGCAATTTCTTATGTAAGTCCCCCCGCTGAGTCCAAAAATCCATATCACGATTTTTTTAGTGGGGCCGTTTTCGAGAAATCGCGGAAAAGCTAGATTTTTGATTCTGAAAAAAGTACCTTTAGAAAAATGTGTATATCTTCAGTATCGATTCATTCATTATAAAATGGTAATGCTTTCTTGGAAGGTAATTGAATGCCCTATCATTCATTCATACACCACTTCTGAATCCGGTGCTTGACTTCGGCGTTATAAAGGCTTTTATCGGCAACATTGCATTAAATTAATGAATTTTTAAAAAAAAGCTAGATTTTAAGTGCGATTTTCACCACGAAAAAAATTGTGAAAAATTTATTTTATTGCTGGTCACCAAAGATTTATCTATTAAAAATACAACGTCACATAATTCATTCAAATCCGTTCAAGAATATAGAAGTTATTTGCATTTAAGTAAAAAATGGAAGGTTTCAAGTTCATGCAAATTGACTTGGTTTAAATGTTTTACTGTTCGTCGTAGGAGGCATAGTTAAAATTCAAACTATGCTATTTAAGGGCTACTATGACCTGCAAAATTTATTTTGTACCTGGTTAAGATTTTTTTTGTGATTGACTTAGGTTGAAAAATTAGTGCAAGAGTCAAAAATGAATCAATATCCTAATAAATTGTGCTGCGCTTGCGGTCATTACATATTCATACTCTGTACCGAAGGTACATAGAGTATATTAAGTTTGTGCAAAAGTATGTAACAGGAAGAAGGAATCATTTCCGACCCTATAAAGTATATATATTCTTGATCAGCATCAACAGCCGAGTCGATATAGCCATGTCCCTCTGTCCGTCCGTCTGTCCGTCCGTATGAACAAACAGATCTCAGAGATGGTAAGAGATAGAGGTTTGACATGTATGGGACAAATGCTTCTTATACTTGCAGGCAGATCAAGTTTATTTTCAATTTTCGCCACGCCCCCTCCCGCCCCCGCAATTTTGAAAAAACGTCATATCTCCGACAGTTTTATAGATAGATGATTCGTACCTTCTAAAGATAGGTAGTCATTGGCAATATGTATCGATTTGCCGAAGAAATGATAAAGATCGGATGAGCGGTTCTCAAGTTATGAGAAAAAAGTGTAAAAAAGAGGCCTCCCACGCACACGCAAACAACACCGCATTGCATGCATCAAAGAGAGAGAGAGAGAAAAAAAACTTAGAGATGAGCACAGTGGCAGCGACGCATTCAGCATATACACCGGGTACAGAGTATGTTATAGTCGGGCTTGACCGACTTTCTCACTTGTTTTTATAAGACATATGTGAGCAAAAAATAGAGAAAAGGTATCTTCGGCCGGTGATAAAGCTCGTATAATTTATGTAAATGTCGTTGAAATTGTTAGCGGAGTAATTTTATATGTAACCCCCGCAAGCGTTACTCCATTTATTAGTATAATTTTTTTTGCATTCAATTTGACGTCTTAGACTCATTTTCAACCGAAGTCAATCACAAAAAATCTTTGGCAGGTCATAGTAGCCCTTAAATAGAATAGTTTGAATGTTAACTATGCCTACTCCGACGAACACAAAAACAATCAAACTTAATCAATTTGCATGAACTTAAAACCTTCCATTTTTTACTTAAATGCCAATAACTTCTATAATCTTGGACGGATTTGAATGAATTATGTGGCGTTGTATTTTTAATAGAGAAATCTTTAGTGACCAGCAATAAAATAAATTTTATACAATTTTTTTCGTGGTGAAAATCGCACTTAAAATCTAGCTTTTTTTTAAAAAATTCATAAATTTAATGCAAAGTTGCCGATAAAAGCCTTTATAACGCCGAATGCAAGCACCGGATTAAGAAGTGGTGTACGAATGAATGATAGGGCATTTAATTACCTTCCAAGAAAGCATTACCATTTCATAATGAATGAACCGATACTGAAGATATACACATTTTTCTAAAGGTACTTTTTTTCAAAATCAAAAAACTAGCTTTTCCGCGATTTCTCGAAAACGGCCCCACTAAAAAATATTTGGACTGCATTTTTGGACTCAGCGAAGGGATTTACATATGAAATGACTGTCAAATGGTCGGGATCGGAAATGCTGTAAACTAGTGTTATTTCTTTCATTACTTACTTTTTGGCATTCCGAAAAAATTTTCTTATTAATACTTACAAGCCAAAAATGAAAAAACAACTTTTTAAGCTAGGTACTCAGACACTCGAAATTTTGTCGCAGCTGAAATTGTTTGATTGATTTGTTGTGACCAGGCAACAGCATAAACCTAAGCTGTTTATTGTTTAAGAAATTGGCGGACTAATTCAAATAAATTAAAAGAGTTTATAGAATTGATAAAGGAAGTCACTGGGGGGAAATTCAGAGGTCATAGGCAATGCCATGGTCAATTTCATGGGTGCATTTTGTGTGGAGTTGGAGGTACATTTAAGCAGTGTCCTTTATTATTGTATTAGCCTGCGTGAGCAAAATTTAACCACTAAAAAAAATTTTTTAGAGGTAATATTCATAGCCACATCCAGCTGCAGGGACTGAAGGATCATACTCGCCGTAGGAAGGTTAATATATAGGTAGCAACGGGAGCGGCGGGAGCAACGGAAACTACCACAGTAAGCCGGATGAACCACTACTACACACAAAAAAAAAACGTTGGTAAATGTAACATTTTTCATTGGTAAATTCACCAATTTACGTCTTTGATTTTCGCCCAAAAGTTTTTCCATTTAATAACAAAATGTCTGCACTTTTGATTTTTGTATATAAGGAAAAAAATCAAATTACTACGCACTGCTGCTCGCTGCTGGTTGCCCTCAATTATTTTGTTATTCCGAAAAACAGCGCATTAAATTAACTTATATTTATTTAAATGATTACAATTTGGTTTCTAAATTAAGCAACTGTTCATCTGTTCCAACTGAAAAATGCTTACCTAAATTAAGCAACTGCTGTTTCCAACTGAAAAATGTACCAAAATCAACTTGATTTGATGTTAGAATATTCAAGTACAAATGAGAAAGTTGTTTTTTTCTTTTCTATGTAGTTCAAGATGACACCTACCTGACACTTACCTTTATCAAATGTCCACTTAAGCAGTACTTAAATTTCGCCGCCCTCCCTGTTAATGAAACTCCCTTATTGTTTTATTTTATTTGGTTTTTTTTTTCATACAAAGCCCTTTATTATTGTTAAAATTTTCAATTTTTTTTGTCATTAATTAATAATTTACAATTTTATAATTTTTGGTTTATTTGTGGTTTGTTGTTGATGTTGTTTTTAATTTTCCACCTATCTTTTGTTGGTTGCTGTTTTGGTGTGTACATTATAACAGTACATCAATTGATTTATGTAATGGTAAATTTGCTATAAATAGTGGGAATTCTTATGAGGTAAATGCTTAATGAGCAAAAAAAAAAAAAAATCAGATCAGTTTATACTACATACATATTGTATACAAAATAACAAATCGTAAATCTAGTAAACATTCTTAAAATTCATATCTCTTAGTAATTGTTACATTTATAAGCTGGCAAATAGGTTGGGAAGGGTGGAGGCCAGAGGGAAGCGGTTCCGTTTTTTCAAACTAAAGTGAAACTAATTAAATCGGACCACCAAATTGTATAGTAGCCATAGAAAATATTCATCGATAGAAAGGTTTAAGAGTTTTTTTTTGGAAATTATTTCAAAAATTTGGTATTTTTTGTAGAAAAAAGTTAAGGCCGGCAATGCTTTATGTTCGGTTGAAGGAAACTGAGAAAGTTAAGACGTGCCTCCTTCCCCCCAAGTGTTATTTTGTTCATACATCTTTTCATGGTCCTTCGAGCCGGATAAGACAGCTAAGGCGTATGTTACTGAAATCTCAAGTCATTCCCTACTCACCCAAGGTTTTAACTCTGCCCCAAGCCCCTTATAAACAAAATTAAGTTTAGATGGTTTAGACGAAAAAAGAATATGAAAATCTTAAGACGTGTTTCGGCTCATAAAATGTTTTTTCCTTCTCCAAGTGTTATTTTGCAATGCCGCAAATCAGATTTTACCTACCTTGGAGCTTGGTTAAGACAACTAAATCGAATGTTACTGAAATCTCAAGACTTTTCTTGCCCACCTATCTAAATGGTTGTATTGTAAGCACTTTGATTTATAGGTATTTTTTTTCTTGGAGAAAATGCATAAAGTTGATTTACATTGTTTGTCCGAAAAGTAATAGGAGCGTGTGCGCACCGACTGGATTTGGTAGAGGGCGTTTCTAGTTAACGAACGAGCGAACGAGAGTTGTCTCCGAGCATCTGGAGAGTCAGGACAGGCATTTTCGCGCGACGTGTTTCTGTGAGTGGTGAAAGACGGCAAGAGGTACGCGATTAAATTCTGTGTGAAACTCGGTAAATCTGCAACAGAGACGTTTGATATGATCAAGCAGGCTTACCCAAATGTTGCTTTAGCAAGAGGTGGTGTGTTTCGGTGGCACTAGGTCTTTTTGGAGGGCCGGAAAGACGTCGCCGATGAAGACCGTGCTGGAAGACCTTCGACTTTGACAAAAACCGACAATGTGACTCGTGTAAGCAAAGTTTTGAACTCAGACCGTCGATTAAGTATTCGTTTAATTGCCCAGATGTTAAATTTACCAAAATCTGTGGTTTATGACATTGTGACGGAGCATTTGAACAAGAGCAAGGTGTGAGCGAAGATGGTTCCAAAAGTGAACTTGAAAAGTGACTTCTTGTGAACAGCGACCTGACCAAGGCCGTTATCTACATGGCGCTATCCGACACATAAAATTACAAAAACCAGAGTAAAAGAAATCGGCCCCAAAGCAACTGCCAAAACAAAAAATTCCATATAAAAATAACTCACAAAACAAAGGCCTTTGGTGTCAAAAGTGTTGTGACTTATTTTGTATGAAATTTTTTGTTTTGGCAGCTCCTTTGTTGACGTGTATACTAAACTTAAGCGTAATATTTTTTCAAGCGTTTCACTCAGCAATCAAAAATAGTTCTCAACCTCTTTTTCGACTAATCATTTCTATGGCCACAATGTATAAGTATAGATAAATTTACTACTCAAGTATTGGCTTAAAATTCCGCCCCCTTCCCATTTGGATCGGTTGGGTCCAAATATTTGCCAGTATATAAAAAAAACTTCGGCACAGCCGATGTTAGTCCCGACCCTCTAGTTTTTTTTTACTTTCTTTTCCTTAGTTTTTTTGTTGTTGTTTTGTGTGTGTTTGAAGGGATTTTCTGGTTTTTAACATTGTTCTTTATGCGTTTCAAGGACTACAGTTTAAAATTTATTTTATTTCTTAATTGTCGCTTTCGTCTGTGTGTTGTGTTGTGTTTGGTTTCTTCGGGTTGTTTAATCGTAAAATACAATACTAATTTAGCAAATGTAGGCACCCTAAATATTAAAGCTTTTTGCAAAACACGGTTCCTCGTTTAAGATAACAATATACGTTTTGAATTTTTAAATATACAATATAAGTATATGGTAAATTCAAAATAAACTATTTGATTTAGCCACTGAATTGTTCATTTCTTTTAGAAATTCTCCATTAACTTTAGTTATAGGTTTTAGTTTAGGTTTGGTTTTAGTTTTTCCTTTGTTTTTTTTTTTTTTGTTTAACTCATGCAATGCATTTGTAGTTTAATTGTTCATTATGTTTTTTTTTTTTGTGTTAAGGTTAATAAAAAATTGTTTCAGTTTAACATAATTTTTTTTTGTTTGGTTTTCCTTCGGTTGGTTTTCTTTTATAAATTGGTCTTTGCTTCGGCTTTCGTTTAACTACTGAATACATTACTATAATACATATAAAGTCAAATATGATCTTGTTAGTGGTTTTTGGTATAAATTTCTTTTTGTTTTATTGACCGCCTGTACATGTATATATATATATATATGAACAGATACATATATGCTATAGAATAGAGTACATGTACAATATACTTATACCAAAACTTGTTCTAATTGTTCTCATTTGGTTATTGTGGTTGGGTTTTGGTTGGGTTGGTTGGGATGAACTCAAATCCATTTGGGAATTCCCAAATCAAGCTGTGCAACACTTTGTGATTTTCGAAGTACCCCATGTGCTTTACGATCCGCTGAAGAAAAGAATATACAAACAATAAAATACAGTAAAACTAACAATAGACCAGGATTGGCCGCGGTGCACTATTGCCCTTTTAACAAAATAATAACAGTACATACATACATACTCGTCTCTCTGAGATAAGGACCAGGCACAGTGAATCAAGGCGTACGAAAATTTGAAATTTTGTTCGGTTGTTTAACCGGAGGTTTATCGAAAACTTTTATTATGTACTATAAATTGTTCTGTCATTTAAAATCGATTGTTAATATTACTTAAAAAAGGAACACAAACTGTTGAAAAAAAGTAAAAAAAAAAACTCTTGCGTTCTCAAATCAATTATAAATTTTCTGGGACTGGACACAAAAGATCTTGAACTAAGTACTTTTAATACTTCAAAATAACTAAATCGTTCTTACTTCAAATACAAGACATTTTCAAAATATACCAAAACACTAAAAAAAACTCTTGAATTAAGTAACAAACGCGATTTCAAATCAATTACAAACTTACTAGAATTGCCCAAGTAGCTAATGTTATTGAAACAAGAACCAACGCCCTTAAACTAAATACTTTTCATACTTCAAAATTAACTAAAGCGTTCTTACTTCAAATACAAGACATTTTAAATTGAGGATGAGGGGAAATATACCAAACCAATAACAAAGACTCTTGAATTAAGTAAAAAAATGCGATTTCATATCAATTACAAACTTGCTGGAATAGCCTAAGTACACAGAGAAAGTAAAATGGATATTCAAATATCCACATTAAGATCCATTTTTTTAAATATACTTTTCACATTTTTCAGTTCCTTTGTATGAAGAATAAAGATCAATGAAATATTTTATTTCTGAAATATACTTTTTAAGCGAAAATAAATCGATTTCGAAAATATCCAATGGATCCCAAAAAATCCAATGGATATCGAAAATATCCTAAGGATTATCAAAACCATCACTTTTTTCTCAGTGTAGCTAATGTTATTTAAATAAGAACCGAAGCTCTTGAATTAAGTACTTTTCATACTTCAAAATTAACTAAAGCGTTCTTACTTCAAATACCAGTTAATTTACATTGAGTATGAGTTACAAAATTTCTAGCTAGCGTTAGAAGAAAAAATGGCTGAAATAAGAACAAAAGCTCTTCAATTAAACGCGTTCACAATCCAATTACAACATTCTTATGATTTAGTCAAGCAAAAACAAATCAGAAAATCGGTCAATCACGACTATAACATACTCTGTTCGCCCAAAGTTTTGTTATATTTGATCAATTTAAGTTGGAAGCCACATAAAGTGGCGTATGCAGTGGTGTCCAGCGGCGTTGTGGCAGTGCTACCCATCATAATTGCTTGTTATCCTTATAACTCGACTATCGTTCATCCGATCTTTATCATTTCTTCGGCAAATCGATAATTAATCTTGATAATAAAACATCTGTCGATTACAAAGCCGCTTTCGACACACCGATAAGGTCAAGGTTTTTTGAAGCCCTGTCTACCTTTGGTATACCAGCAAAGTACCTTCGACTTTGCATGATGACGTTGAGAAGCACTTAAAGCTCCGTCAAAATAGGAACGATCTTCTCCGAGCCTTTTGATACCAAAAGAGGTTTGAGGCAGGGTAATACCTTATCGTGTGACTTCTTTAATCTGCTGATGGAGTATATACTCCGCTGGTGCCCAAATGCCAACAGATCGGGCACCATCTTTAATAAAGATGATATTGACATTATCGGCAATACCGAACGGGCGGTAAGCATGGCGTTTTCAGAGATTGAGAGGCAGTCGGAACTGATGGGCTTAGCGAAACAGAAGTACACGCGTCTTGGGCAATCTGTTGCAATGGGAGAGTACAACTTTAAAGTTGTAGAGGACTTTGTCTACCTCGGAACGATGATAACCGGCGACAACAACATCAGCCTAGAAATCCGAAAAAGAATCACGCCCGCAAACCGATGCTACTACGGGCTCAGTAGGGAGTTCAAGAGCAGAGCTCAAGCGAAGAACAAAAATAGCGCTATACAAGTCTCTTATCATCCCAGTCCTGCAATACGGCGCAGAAGCATGGGCAATATCATCAGCGGATGAGGCGGCGATTGGCGTTTTCGAGCGAAAGATTCTTCGCAGGATTTATGGACCCTTTGTGACGAACTGTATGAGCTCTATGCGGATGCTAGTCTGGTCAAGCGCATAAAGCAACCGGTGGCTACCCGTATGGATACAAGCTCCAGCAACAAAGGTATGAAAGACTGTCTTAGAAACACCAATACACATGCGAAACGCTGCCAGCTGGGACTGCGGACATTGTTACCGGTATGGAGAACAAGCTCTTTACAGTTCAACTTTTGACTTAGAATATGCTGCGGAGGGTTGAAGAGCCTGTTAACCCCTATCTCTTATAAAAAAGCCTCTCCGTTTTTGACATTAATGATCTATTACCCTGCTGTTTATTGAAGACAGAGCTCTTGACTTAAACTTAACAAAATCGTTCTTAATTCAAGTGCAAGATACTTTAGATTGAGTATGAAGCGTATATTACTGAAATAAGAACAAAAAATCTTGAACAAACGCTCAATTTCTATAATTGATTTGTATATAGAAAAAGATCCCCGTAGAATGGATATTAGAAATGTCCACTTAAAGAACCATTTTTTTTTAAATATCCTTTTCACATTTTTCAGCTCCTTTGGATGAAGAATGAAGATCAATGACATATTTTTTTTTCTGATATATCCTTTTTAAGCGAAAATAAATCGACTTCGAAAATATCCAATGGATGCCAAAAAGGATAGTAAATGGATACCGAAAATATCCTGAGGATCATCAAAAACTATCCTGTTTTTTCTCATGAAATAAGAGTAAAAGCTCTTGAATTAAGTTCTTTTCATACTAAAAATTAACAAAAAGTTGTCAATTTAAGCACAACATATTTTGTGTTAAGTATGAATCGAATATTACGTAAATGAAAATAAAAACTCTTGAATTAGGCACTTTTCGAGTTGAAGTAAACAAAACGTTTTCTCAAATTAATGTCGGATTGAGTATTACTGACATAAGAACAATAAAGCGAAGAACTTTTTATACTTAAAATTAACGAAAACGTTCTCAATTCAATATTTAAAAGATATATTGGATTAAGTAAGAAGCGAAGTCCAACTGGTCGTTCTGACCTTAAAGTTACCTTAAAGATTTGTACATTCCAAAAATTTTTAAGGTGGTATTCCTCGCTTATTAAGTTACTAATCGAATGCCACAGAGGGAAAGTATGCATCCTGGTCTATTAATTTTGATCTGGACTTCTAGGACCACTTTTGATCAGAACAATTTTTTTTAAGAAGAAACTAAAATCTCCAATGAACTGTTTAAGCGACTTAAAAACCAAAATCTATAAAGATTTCCGTTGGGTACTCGAAAAAAGAGAAAAGAAAAGATCAAATTAAAATAAACTTTTCAGAAATATCAATATTTTCATTTTATTTTGAAAAGAAAATAATATCTTTCTCATTCAAAATAATATCGTTCATTCGCAATAATACTAAAAATGTCCAAATGATATGTTAAAAAATATCGATTTATAATTTTTAACATATCAATTTGATATTTTTTCACATCGGAGTCAAATTGATATGAAAATATAAAATTTTTTTTTCTCGTTGTAGAATTTTCAACTGACTCTAGCAGTCTGCTTATGCCGAATGCATTTTGTTCTAGACTTTGGAATAAGAGCTACATTTTTCTTGGACTTTGGCTTAGTTTCAACATTTCTTAAATTTTATTTATGCTCAGAGGTCACTTACTTTGGTGAAGTTAAGCAAATTTGTACTCCGAATAACTCCGAATAATATTTGTAATTCCCAACTTTCAATTTATTCTTTGACACACTTAGGCCTGGTTTCTTTTGATTTTTCTTTTTTTCCTTTTTTTTTACTTTTGGCAAGAATTTTCGGTTTTCGTAATGTCATTTGACTAACTTTTTAAGTCGAGTTTTTATCTCATTTTGTTAAATTCGGAGAAATTAACTACTTTCGAATCCGCAAATTTATGCCGAAAGTGAAATACGAAACAGGCCTTATTGTGTCGAAGAATAAATTGAAAAACAAAACAGGCCTAATAGTGTCAAGGAATAAATTGAAAATCTATTCCTCAGAGTGGCTTGCGGGGACGTTGTATACTTTTTATTTCATGAACTCTAATGTCGATTTACATTTACAATTTTAGCATTTGCGAATTTCGGAAATTTAGAGACAAAACTTTTAAGTTTTTAGAACAGTTCTCAAAAAGGACTAAAAGGGAAATTTTTATTTAATTTTTTGTTTCAAAAATCTTTAGTTACTTTATTTGTTGAACTGAGAATGATCGTATTATGTAATTATCAAGTTTTCGGTTCTTTGAATCACTGTGCCTGGGTCATACAACATTTCACATACCCAAAAAGGTTGAATTCAAAAATAAATTATTGTTTTCAGCTTTCAGTTAAGGAAATTCTCACTTAATATAAGTATAAAGACCTGTCGTTAAATTTCGGTCCCTCATATCAAAGTTATATCAAAGGTTCTGAGTGTGTGTCCTTGTGTGTGGATGTGGGTCTGTTTTTCATAGGAAACCAGTTAAAACGGGAATTCATTTGGTATTTAGTTTAGTTTAGTTTTTTTTTTTTAAAGAGTTGAAACCCAAATAACGTTAAAGCTGGGTGTATTCCATATGTTGTTTTTTTTTTTGGTTTTTTTAATTTAAGATCGGTTGTTCGTCTTGTTATTTGTGATAAAGCTATTTTGACAGCAGTCTTGAACGTTCATTTCAATTAAAATATTCCATATTATAAGTAGGTATACATACATATTCTTTAAGGAGTTTTTGGACTTACTGGAATTGAGAATATACATATAAATCGGCATGCATAAGAAACAAACAAACTTGAAATCAGTTGGAGAGGGATAAAAGTGTGCGGGGGTTGGGGGCTAGCCTATATGAATGATGTTCTACTATACCTTGGAGAGGGGTGGGGAGGAATGTTAAAGGGGATTATGGAATGTGAGTGGTAGGATTTTTTCTTTTTGTATCAAATCTAAAATCAATTTGAGCTGCAGAGGGCAAAAACCTATATGTCTATATATAGCTACAGTATAGAGTAGTACATATTTTGATCCTTTCTGACCCTGGTTCTTTCTTTGGTTTATTGTGTGTGTGTGTGTGTCTGTGTGAGAGAGTGGGTGTATTCTTGGCATGTTCGCTTGGGGAATTCAGTTTTGTATAATTCTATTTCCTTCCTAAGAAGCATTTTGAAGTTGCGCAAAGTTTGATCTAGTTGTTCTTTGGTTCATTGTTTTTTTTTTTTATAATATTTTGGTTTGTTCAATAACTTCGATGCTCTCAGTTAATACTTTACATATATATGTATATAATTCATGTTTTAGAATCTTTTAGAAATCGTTTACGTAGTAGCTCGGCTACTCTGCTAGTATGACTCTACGCACTATTAACTTATTGTTTATTTTCCATTTTCATATACCTTATGTATTAGTATATTATGTACAAAATGTTTAATAATTATTATGTAAAATTGTTCTCATTTTCAAATGGGGGCTTAAGGGGGTTTTAGTATGTGATCTCATCTCTCTCAAAAGCTAGTCAGGTTCTTAATTGAATTTATATAAAATGTTTCTTTGTAGGTTTTAGTTTAGTTTAGTTAAAGCCAGGAGCTAATGTTATGTATGTAAGTACAATTTGTTTTTGTTTGTTGTTTTTTAGTTTATAAATACATACGTTCATACGCACACACACACACACACACACACACACACACAGAGACAGGCATGCAAAAACATAGATGTTAAGTAGATCTCCAGTGAGGCTCAAACCTTATACAGTTACATTTTTCGTTCTCAGAGAGGGTCACACTCACTTATGACTGTGTGCATCGATGAGTGAAGAAACTCAAGTAAATCGGCAGTAGCCTTTCGGCTCATTTTGTAGCGTTTACAGCAGGGTTCCCCAAGAAGAGAGCGCGAAAATGGAATTGTGTATCTCTCTCTCTCTCATTCGGTGTGAATTGGTGAGTATGTTTGTGCCCCAGGGGCTATGGCTGGGGAACTCGGGTTTACAGCAGCGATTGTCAACGAGAGCGGGGCCAAAAAAGTATTGGTGTGCGAAAATAAACCGCCGTGAACCAACTTCGATCTGACCGCATTGAAGGCTAGCCAGCGTCTTAAGGCCTGTTTACTCTCTTGGCCTCAGCTTCGGCATAAGTTCGGCTCGTGTATGTGTAAATAGCGAAATGACTTCGGCCCCTGGGGGTATCCGGTGACAATCGCTGGTTTACAGTCCTTAAGAGAGCGAAATAAACACTAATTTATGCTGAAAAACTTGCATTGTATGTGATTTGAAAACCACTGGTATAGGGCTGACCATTTGGGTTATATTTTGTGTTTGATTTAAGAGTTTTGCCTGTTTTAATTGAAATCATTGATATTGTGCGTTAATGTTTCATTTGTCATTTTGAGGGAGTACAGGCAGACCTCTAAGATGCGAATTTTGATTTGGTTTACCATCGTTTTAAAATACCTTGAAATACCTTTACAGTTTACCTGCTCGGCTGTTGAAACCACTTAACATTGGGGTTTCTGTTTCGAAAAAATTTGACAAGTCTTTAGAAAATCCAAAAATTATCAAAAAAAAATTACTAAGCTCTGAAAGTTTTCCTAAGCTGGATTATTTTTACACCTCACACTTTCCTTATTGAGTGTGCCTAATTTTTCTATCACGACTTGACACGCACCTGATTGGAAAGATCGTACTAACGTGTGGTTAACAATAAAGAAAGTCGACTGTAGTATACTCTGTACCTGCAGTAGCAGCGAACTTTCTTTTGGTCATAACTTGACTAATAGATGACGCCACTACTTGTTTTGAACAATGCTGGTTGAGGGCCAATAGATGGCGCCACTACTGTGACCATTGTGGCATCACCGATCAATCCTTTCAGGCGATAGCTGCAGCCACCTATCGATATTAATGGCAAGCGTGATAGGCGTGTGCCATCGCTGACCGACACAGTCTCACGCGAAATTCCGTCAGCGCCGCATCGAACGAATTCTATTCAATGTATTAGCAAGCAATTAAATAAAGTTAGTTACTTTCGATTAACTAAAGTGGTGACCCCGTCTGAAAGAACTATTGAGAATTAATCATTCAAATAGTTTTGACTCGCGACCAAAAAACTAGCCTCGACATATACATTCAGGGGTGCAGCCCAGAAACAGTTAGCTACAATACTCAGTACTACTGACTCAGCCACCTCAACGTGAGGCAAACGCAGTCAACGCGAGGCACTACAAAGCCCTCAACGCGAGGCAACACGAAGCCCTCAACGTGAAGCAACACGAAGCCCTCAACGTGAGGCAACACGAAGCCCTCAACGCGAGGCAACACGAAGCCCTCAACGCGAGGCAACACGAAGCCCTCAACGCGAGGCAACACGAAGCCCTCAACGTGAAGCAACACGAAGCCCTCAATGCGAGGCAACACGAAGCCCTCAACGTGAAGCAACACGAAGCCCTCAACGCGAGGCAACAAGAAGCCCTCAACGCGAGGCACGACGAAGCCCTCAACGCGAGGCAACATAAAGTCCTCATCGCAAGGCAACATCTACCCAGCTTGAACGAATTTGCTTATCGACCTCCACTCGAAGCAACGACCTCAATTTGGGGTAAAACTTGACATCGCAGAAGTAGATGCGCTCCCGACCTGGTCACTGGGAAGGGGCTAGCTGTGGCATCACCGATCAATCTCGAACGAGAGTAGCAGACAGACAGGACAGATAGAGACAAACGACGACAAAATCTGTAAACAAAATGGACAAAACAAACCCGTATTTATAATGTAAACAGTTACATACAGTTGTAAATGGAAACCCATGTAAAAAGTGTGTTGATAAAAGCGAAAATCCGAGAAAAACAGTCGTTTACAATCTCTTGTAATTTTTTACTTATACCTCCTCTTGCTTAGATTTTCGTGTTTTTTTTCGTGCCAATAGAACATCTCTGATTCAAAAAAGCAAAGAAAATCAGGTTTGCTTTTAAATACTTATCGAAAACATATTTCAAAGATCAGAAGATAAAAAAAAAGATAAAAAGAAATGAAAATTGTTTCAATTCTGAATTGTTAACTATTTGTTTGCATTCCATGGCAAAAATTTGGCAGTTTAAAGCTATAATTCAGGATTCGTACCAATAACATTGGTTCAATTGTTCTAAAAGGCAAGCCATCTGGAGAGCTTTGGATAAAGGGCTCAGCAACAACAAAACGCATTTAACGGGCCGGGTTTCGTGGGCGCAAAGAGCCACTTCCAGCCCATCGTTGTTTTAAATTAAACGTTAAGCAAGTATGTGAAAGATTAGTTATATAAAATACTTTCTCTATCAGATAAAGCAAATCGAAATAGAAACACTCTGACATTTATCAAAGTCCGTAAACATTTAAATTGTTTGGTTCGTTGATTTTCCAAAAAATTGTAAATGGTATTTGATTGATAGAATATTTTCAATTTCAAAACGATGGTATATTATTGAATTGTTAAGGATAGTGTTTAGTTGTCAGTCATGTCTGGGTGTTCCTATTACATTAAACGCCATGCTGTATATTGTAGGTAAAATAGTTCAGAAAGTTCAGTTAAAAATTCAAAATAAAACAAATTGCTTAAAAACTGTCATTGTATAATTTGAACATGTCTGATTTGTATGTAAGGTATACGAGTATGTATGTACATATGCAAGTACTTGTATGTAATGTCTATTGTAGGGTAAATTCCTATGCAAAGGACAGTGGTTCGAATGCCTCGAAAAATGGGGGAAAAAATTATAAGTTTTAAAACCTTGTAAACTTTATATGGAGTTTAGACCCGAAACTGAATTAAAATTGATGCCTATTTTTTTTTTTTTTTAGATTTTTGAAGAACATCAAACTACAATATTTATGTACCCCAAGTAGCTTTAGCTGGATTTTTCATTGAATGTCATCTCGAACTCAAATCGTTAGTCAGACAGTTATTTAGGTAGCACAATGGGCTGTTTGTAGCCTGCGCTCGCAGTAGTTTTCTATATATCTTTATATAGTTGGCTAGTGTTCTTAGTGACTTCCATCTAATTTTAATTCCATATGCACTTTGGCAATTTAGAAACGGTTTAGCAACCGACTTGGTCTTTAAAATGGCAGCACTGTGTTGTGTGAACTACACTGCCTTTTTTGAATGGGACTGCTTTTAAAGATTTGACAGGAAACAGCTTGTTAGTACCATGACTTTGCCTACAGTTAACACGATATTCTGTGAAAGCCTTGTGGTCTAGAACTCCCCACCAAAATAAGTTTTCTAGATATTCTACTTGTACTAAATATATTCGCAACTTAGAGCCAAATAAAGTAGCAAACGTTTTCAGTACTGAAATATGCCTTATAAGCAAAGCTTGACTGTTCTTTAATAAATTTCGAACGTGAAAATGGAAACTTTTCCATAAAAACTTTTAAATTTTTTTACTGCTGAATGTGTCTATTTTTGAGCTTTTAATCATAAAATGACTCTATAGCTTATAAGTTGTTATATAAAGAACATTTTTTAGGGTAGAAAATACTCTGGAGCAGAGGTGGCCATCCACAGCTCATATGAGCCGAAGTCAGTCGTGTTGTTATGCAAACGCAAGCCAAAGTTATGGTTGTGTGAATCGGTGAACACTGCATTGCAAGTAAAACGTCTGTTGTCTGGAGAGCTCTCTTGTTTACCAACACAAGCGTACTTTTTTTTCCTCTCCATTTGGCCGCCTCTGCTCTAGAGCTACCAGATTGGTATATACTACCTTTCTGATCTTTCCTTATATTTGTAATTACACTGCCAGTTTGTTTGTATAAAATCGTAAGAGCTCACACATATTGTTTTTGTTTGCGCGATCGCCTTTATCAAGTTACTCTCTTCCTTTGAAAGTGAATGAAAAAGAAAGCCTTAAACATGCTTATATGCTTGCTCGCCGTCATATTGACAGCCTGTCAGATTGGCGCCAGTAACTTGACAATTTGCGCTGTGATCTTGACAGTGAATGGAAAAGAGAACTGAAGAATTATTATTTACTTTTTAATTCCTGATAAATTTGCTTGTGGACACTATTGTTACCGTAACATTTTTTAATTGCGCGAAGCCTTAATGCAAACAAATATGTTTTGGGAACTCTTTTCTTTTGATATAGACAAAAATATAAGCAAGTGTGTGGAATAACCGTAGCTGTAACCAAATCCTGAAACAGAATAAGGTTAAGAACCGCTGCTCGTAAACCATATCCCTACCCCGTACTATAGCCGTAACCGAAAAAAACGATCGGCCAAAACAGTAACCGTGACTCTAATCGTTGTTCGTTTCGGTTTTAATCTTTGCTTTAAAATTGTTTGGTTGCTTGTAAATTAGAGTGTTTGCCCATATATGCTTTGCCTATTTGGTGAATTTATGGTCACTCTAGAAATTTATATGGTTGCTAAATAAGTAAAGAGCAATTTCGCTTCAAACATTTTTCTGCACATTTGAGTAAAAACTTTTGAAATAAAGTTTTAAAATTGAATTAATTTGTTCAAATTATTTACAGACGTTTGAAAACCATTTTTTTTGCTATCGGTAACAAAACTATCCATAATCAATTACCGTTAAGCAAAGGCAATATAATGCTTCAAATGCCGAGTGCCCCATACTATGTTCCTTTGCATATATGCCAGCGTTTCTCAGAAAAAAACGCGCTCGATCGCGCTTGATATCAAGCCGATTTGATATCGTAAAAAAGCAAGGTAAGACGGAATATTCTTGGGATCCAAGCCGAAAATACTGTGCAAACTACAGTCGAATTTCTGAGACGTTTGAAGTCAAGATTAATTTCTTCTCCTCTCTGGACCAAACAGATTTCGAAAGCCCTAAAAAATCGAGAAGAAAAAATCGTGTAAAAAAATTGAAGCCGATCTTCTTTTCTAATGCCGATTCGTGCTAGAGGTAGCTTCTTCATGAGCGTACTTTTCTTAAACATGCCAAGGCATCATAATATCTTAAGTTGCCTTTATAGATAAAGCATTTCTTTAACAAGCGATATGAAAACATATTTCAAATTACTAAATGATATAGAAAAAGAAAATCTACAAGTTGTTGCTTTTTAATTAAAGTTTTCAGCAAGATTATAAAGTATATTTTAACAGAAAATTTTTTTTGGGAGTGTACTGAAAATATCTGTAGAGTTTTCTTATAAGCGACTTGACTTGGATGACTTTATATCAGCGAAAGCCTTGACTGGCACGAAAGAGCTGTACACACCGCCACTAGCCGAACGCATGTCGTGGCTTGTGCTAAGAGTGTAAAACAGCTTTTTAGTCGCTGGCCAGCGGTCGATGAAGCAGACCACAGCTTTTGTACATCAATACACTCTCACATTTTGGTGACAAACCCTGCTAATAGACTAGTAGGAATTAAGGACTGCTTTCTCATTTTCTAGATAGCTGTTACGTGTCAGATAAATTTACAATTAACTGTGTTAGGGTGCCTTCACACTGTTTGACACATGAGACACGATATTCTAGTAGGCCTGCATTTTCCCATGAAATTCTATGAATTTGACAAGCTATTCAAATTTAAAACATAACAAAAAGCAGGACTACTAGAATATCATGTCTCATGTGTCGAACAGTGTGGAGGCAGCCTTACTATCAGTTAGTGATCTGTTAACATATTTGTGATACTTTACATAAAGTTAAAGCAACTGACGAACATCTCTAAGGATTTCCAATATCATGATCCACATGATGATGAACACTCTTCAGCAGCTTTAAAAGCTTTAAACTCGGCTTTAAGCTTTATATGAAAAAATTTCATTTTCCAAGAGGCTTAGCTTGTATTTGAGTACTTAAAGTGTTTCGGGGTTCTTCTGTCTGTTGTTTGGTTCCAAGAATATTTAGTAAGGATTTGACTTGATATATTGTAGGCTTAAATTATGTAAAGTCAATTGTTGGTGGGCGATTCCTAGGCAAAAATTGATTTAAAGCATAAGAAATTTTCTAAAACTTTAATAAGTTAAAAAAAAAATAGTTTTGTAAACAAAAAGTTGATAAATTCGGTACGATTCTTTACGGAATCTACACTTATTTTTCCCCATTCATCTGAGGCATTCCCTTACCACTGTACCCAGCGATCTCAACTCAAAATCCACTCAGTTATGTACTAAAACATTCATATCAGTTTCAAAAAAACCATAATTGGGCACATTCACTCCGCACTAGAGTTATATATATATATATTTGTGTTTTATGTGAAAATTACCATCGTATATATATATAGTATATCCTAGTCTTAGAAAAAATACACCTTTGTATATATATCTATATATATATATGCTAACATTTGACTTTTTTTCTCATTTCGAAGAGGCTTATTTACAAAAGGCCGATTTCGAAATTAGACTTGTAGAATTACTAATATTACTATTATGACTATTACTTGTATTATTATTAATATTATTATTATTATTATAACTATTACTAGCACTATTACTACTATTATTGCATACACGTTCTCTTTTTCTAGTAAACTTATTCTCAGTGATCCTGGAGGCAAGCGCTGTAGATGCCGCTGCCGCTGCCGCCGCCGTGGTCGTCGTCATGGTTGCTGACCGATTGATGGCAGCACCACCCATGCTGGACACAATGAACGCCTCCGGTGCTGAGCTGGAGGCTGGCACTGCCTGGAGCATGAGCGTGGGGTATTGGTCGGGTGAGCTATTGCTGTTTGTGTTGGGCGACGATTCAGCATCCTCGGGTATGGCCGGTATGAACAGCTCACCGACGTGGCGGTGCCACATTTGGTGCTCCAGTGACTGGGACCGTGAGCGGGACGGCGGCGGGAACGGCGTGTGCACGCGTTGCCTCAGCGCGGTCTCTACCAGTGGCGGCGACTTGAACTTGGACTTGGATATAGACGTAGACATAGTTGTTGTAGCTGGCTTCATTGTTAGCATCTCGATGTTAATCACGGAACTGGAGCGCTCTCTTTCTGATATTCAGCTGCCGTATTTGTTGGAAGATGCGTAGCTATTAACTGCAGATCCATTTGATGGCATGTGAGTATCAGGCACTAAATGTGGTGTTCTACTAGATATAGGTGGCAAAATAGGGCTTGTTGGCCAATGGTAAGTAGCAGCGGCGTTATTGGATGAGGGAACACTTCTATGCAAAAAGCCGTATGTTAATTGTCGTCACCATCAAGAGCGAAAGTACGGAAGTAAGTGGGAAGAGTTTGGTTGTAAGAATTTGAGTTTGTTGCACAAATTGCAAAAGAAATGTGGCGATAAACGAGTTAGCGATGTGTGTTTTTTTTTTTTTTTTGGTGTGATAAAAGCCATGAGAAACGTTCGGCGCCAGAAATCGAGAAATTAAAATAGCAAAAAAAAAGCAAATTTAATTCAAGGCAACGTGACAAAGAAACTTCGAAGTAAGCTTAATTCTGCTCAATGGATATACTCAATCAATGATCTATTTTTTAGGTATTATTTTGGAACAACACAGTATCCCTGAATGTCGATCCCTGAAAAATTGGGAGCATACAGCAGATCTAATCAATGATTTTTCTAAATGTTGCTACTACTACGATATCTTAAATTTTTGCCAATTATTAAAAGCAGTTTCTTCAATCTCATCAGTGATCCCAGACCAACTTTTCCACTCTATCTTAAATTCATTTTTACAGTGACCTTCTTAAGTGAAGAAAATTTTCATCCTATTATGATTTAAATATCCCCAGAAGATATCAAAGTTTGACTATAGACAGAGAAAAAGGCGAGCTATAATCAAGCTCAAAAAATTGATTTGATCTCGACCTTCGGATTGAAATTTGAAGTACGAAAAAATTGGAACAATTCTAAAAGGCTTCTAAAGGGTAATTTTTTAGCAACTTTCTTTTTGGCAGCTCAGCTGTTTCATGTCACATAGGACTATAAAAAATATTCAGTTTCGTCTATATTTTTTGTTTTTGAATTTTATTATTAAAATTCATGTTCGGTTAAGAAAGTGCATCGTGCAGTTCTTAAATTTTATGGTCAGTTTGGGCGACATTTTGAGGCGGCTATTCGGAATCTTGTGCAAGCCACCAGGACAGAGGAAAATATCGGAGCTATATCCGCCAATGTTGTTAATGACCATGAATTATCGATTCGGCGCCGTTCGCAGTAATTGGGCGTCTGTTACTCCACTACGTCGAAAATTTTGGCAGGATTTGGGCATTGGGAATTAAAGCCACACGACCAACGGAAAACTTTTTTATCGGAAAATTGTGTTCAGCGACGAAGCTAATTAAAAGTTGAATAAAATACGTGAACAAATAAAATTGCCGTATTTGGGGTGAAGAGCAGCTAGAAGCATTGCAAAAACTGCCAATGCATCCCGAAAAATGCACTGTTTGGTGTGGATAATGGGCCGGTGGCTTCATTGGACCGTACTTTTTTAAAGATGCGCTACCGTGCGATGATTACAAACTTTTTGAGTTGGACTTGGCTGACATGTGGTTTCATCAAGACGGTGCCACATGTCACACAGCACGCGAAACAATGGCCCAATTGAAAGGCGTTTTCGGTGAACAGTTTATTTCACGTTTGGGGCCGGTCAATTGGCTGCCTAGATCGTTCGATATAATGCCTTTAGACTATTTTTTGTGGAGCTATGTCAAGGCTCATGTCTGTAGCCACAAGGCCTGCAATTGTTGGCACACAGGAAGCCAATATTGAAGAATTTATTCGTAGCATACCTGCCGATATATTGGAGGAAGTATGCCAAAATGGGAACCAGCGTATGAACCATTTGAGGCGCAGCCACGGTCAACATTTACATGAAACCGTTCCATCGATAAAAGATTTCCTATATTTTTCTGAACCTTATGCATTTTTTAAATCAAATCTGAAATCTGCTAAAAATCACGCTTTATCAATCCGAAAATTATCATTTTAAGCACGGCTCCTACACTAGGGTTGTCAATATTTTATCGATATATCGATATTTTGGTTGGACGGTAAGGGTTATTCCGATATGATATTCTTTGTACCGATATAGGCGATTATCGATATTTTTATAAACGATATATCAGAAAAAATTACTTTGGTAATTGCAGGAGCAAATTGTCAGAACAAGATTGTCGATTTTGTTCTGCACAAAGCGTAGATATAGACAAAACGATATCTTCGGAAAATTTCGTCCATAAACCATGGGTCTAAAATGAATTCCTTCATTTAACTTGATCTTTATTTCTTCGTTGAAGTGCGATTTCTAAGTAGAATAAATATAAATGTTCAGTCTTGTTCGAAAAGACAAAATCCTTAAATATCTTAAATGTTTGAGATCGTTTTGCACCGACTAGGAATTCACTATTTTTTTGTTTTCTTTAGATTTTTTATTTTATTGATTTTTTCCGCCTATACAAATCGAACTCTAAAACTATAATCTAGTTTCAGAAAATTAAGTCATTCAAATCTTAAAGTTATCCCATTAGAAAGATAAGATATCACGGCCACTAGAAATGGTCATTTGGTGGTGAGGACGTTCCTTAAAAACTTTTCAGTTTTCTTAAGCTTTAGAAAATAACGATAATATCGATATATCGATGTTTTTTAGAGGTGATATATCAAAATCGATTTTGAAAATTTCGATTTTTGATATTATCGTATTGATATTTTTAAAATAGGACAACCCTATCCTACACTCAAAAAAAAAAAAACAGAACGATTCGCTCTTAAATAAACGCTCTTGATTTAATCCTGTTTCGGTTTAGAATTTTGTAAGAACGATTCGCTCTTGGAAATTCTTACTTTAAGTACGAATCGATTTCTCTTTGCGTTTTCAAATAAGATTTTTTTTAAAAAAGGTCCAAAAAACAGCCTCGACATGGAAAAAATTTACAGTCAAAAATAGAAATAAAATTCTTTTCATTCAAGAAAATTCTTTTTTTTAAATTAAGATCATTTCGTTCTTGATGTAAAAACGAGATCTTACTTTAAATACAAATCTCTCTTAGCTAATACAAATGAGCACGAAAAAAAGCTAACAGCGTACTTTCTTAAAAAATCCCAATATTTCTTTATTGCCAAAACGTTATTGAAACCAATAATTAAGGGATTTTAAGAAACGCTCTTGAATCAAGAAATTTATACTTAAATCAAGAATTTTCTGGCTTATTGAAATTTTGAAAATTCTAAAAATTCTTGATATTTCTTTCAGTGTACTTAAAAATCAACTGATTTTGACTTGAGATTGAAGTAAGTAAAATGAAACCGAGAGCAGGTTCCAAACTGCGAGAGAAAATCTCTCTCACTAATATTTATTTATTAATTTATTCGCCGATTGAAAAATGTTTTCTTTTGGATACTCTAATTTTAACTCTAAATTTCTAAAATAAATTTAATGTCTAAAAAAGGTAAAGTACTCTACTAGTAAAATTTTGATCGTTGATTTTTTTGAAGTCAAATTCAAAGCGCGTTAAAATTTTGATGGGCTTATAAAGGGAATAATTGTTTCGGGAAAATTGGATGGAAAAGGGTTTGTAGGTTCTAAAATTTCTGCTTGGTACATTTAAGTTTATCGTTCTTAAGAAGGTACGCATAAAAACATAGTCTAAGGGTCCTTAAATTGACTGTCATTGCCCTTGGTAAAATATAATTTATATGCTCATTGAAGATAAAGTTTGATCCGTAATATTGTAGAAGCACTTGCTATATCTAACAGTAAAGCATGTGTTGAGACTAAGAGGGAGTAAATTGTGAGCTATCTAGATCACATTGCAACAAGCGACTTACACTCAAGGATTTAATTGATCGGACAATTTTTAGATCATATAGCAAAAACTCTGAGTTAGGAAAGTGCATGCAAATGTCCATAATACAAATTATGAAAAGTAAATTACCGAGGGCACTTCCTTTGGAGGTGCCGAAGTAGCCACATATGGATTAGAATATTCTGACTCTGTAAGTCCGGCGGTCCAAGTAAGATTAAATTCAGTACAATAAGGAGGAATGAAACCCTAGCTTAAAAAGCTTTGCATTATCAAATGCCTTGGAAAAATCTGTAGAAATTAAATCCACATGACAGCGTTTGTCAAAGGAACTGAAGCAATAATTACAGAAATTAGATGTAATCGAGCCACTTTACCAGAAAAGATATTTGTTTGGCTACAATTCGTTCAAAGAGCTTAGATATGGTACTTAGGTACCTACCTCTTGACTTGAACACAGGTGTGACCGTAGCAATTTTTCACTTGTCAATAAATTGGCCAGCTGAGAGTGACATTAGAAAATTTTGTTATGAGTGGCTCACATAGCTCACCAATGCAATGTTTCAGAAAAAAACAAAGAAATTCCATCAATTAGAGTGGCTACACTCATCTTGCGGTGAGTGTTTTTTGCATATATGTAGCCTTGGAATTCTCAAACAGTTATAGCACTTTTGACATGAGAAGGTAACTGTCGAATTGCAGTCAATGGGCCAATACAGCAACCAGCCTCCATTGTGGTGTTGTTTGTGTTCTGTTTTCACAGTTGTATCAAAGACCAATATAATCTCCAAGATGCCGAACGGCCATATATTGGTCTATTTGGTCATCTATTTTTTTGGTGGCGACGAAAATCGCGCTCTCTCCGCTCACACAAAGTTGAGAGCGTAAAAATCTAAAAATAGAATGCACTTGCTTGTGTGAGGAATGCTTAAGAATACGTGAGCACACTTACAGTCGTCGGCTGTCGCTGTATGCGTACAAAAAGCGACTGGCTCTAGAGCGCTCTCTCTCTCTCTGGCTTTTCAAAAGAGCCAAAAGCCAGTTAAAAAGCCAGCTCAGAAAAATCGTGTGCAAAAAAATCGTATGGCGTTACTCATCTTCATATTCTAATGTCTTTGGTTGTATTATGGGGAATGAGTATTAAGGAGAAACTTCGCTCAGTCGGCACCGTTTTTGTCAGAAATTAGTCAGCTGTTCGCTCTCACTTACGCTCTCTAGATACTTTTGGGTCAGCTGTTCGCTCTCAGTTACGCTTTTTGGATACATTTGGGAATATTTTCCTTTCGCTCTAACCACAGTGATTTCCTACTCTCAGTATAAAGTATCTTTTTGGGCACTATCTTTAGCACCAGCAAAATTGAGCGGCAGTGCAAAGTTTGTCTCCATTACTTATTGCTCCATGATTGTATGCAAACAATTAATGACCTCGAGCCGGCTAAAACTTGCTAGTTTGAAAATCAAAAAGGACGTTAAAAACGGAGCTTGGTGTTCTTGTGGAATATTTTTGTTTTGTGTCAAAATGAGTTTAAATATGGAGCTCAAGTGCTTCTCAAGCATTTTTGCAGAAATCCTTATTTGCATTAAATACGTAATTGAATATTGAGCTCAATTTAATCTTGGGTATTCTTGCTATGAACAGATTTCTAGATCAAATCAAGTATGAAAATCGTGCTTAAATCAATGTCGTACCTTTGCTCGCATAACCAGATAAAATCAATCCAGTGCCTATATCGAGCTAAAGTAAAGCTCGGAAGCTAAAATCGGGATCAAGACAAGAATTTCGGTACTGAAAGATCTGTACTCAAATCAATCCTCTCGTTCTTGGTTTAAGAAAATCCGGGCTTAACAGAGTCTGACATCGTTTGGGATTGATTTTATCCCGAATATCTCGATTTTTTTCTGTGTAATTTTGTAACGATATATTAAAGTTATTGCCTAGACAATCTCGAAGGCGTTCAAACTTTTCTTATTCTAACTGACGAATTGGCAATGCTCTTCTTTACAAAGATTTTCAACAAACGAGTGTAACGAATACGTTGAACTGAATTAATAAATGACGAAACGTTGGCAGAACTGATATCGCTAAAAGTTTGCTTTAGTTCAGGGCCGGCCATTTTACACATACTCGGGCCAAGCATTGGTGGAGTCTATGTAAATAGGCTGCGTGCCTCGTTAACTTAGAACAGCTGAACTAACATTGACTCTTATACTTCCAAGTCATCAGCGATCAACTGAAGTTGAATTCAAAAAAAAAAAAGAGAAGGTGAAACAAAGTTCATTTGGGTCGAAGATTATTTACAGTCACAAGTACTACAAAAAATATTATTTGTCAGAGTGATTAGTTTAAGTCAATAATCAGTTTTCTATTCCAAACAGTTTTCCTTTTTATTGGCAGCAGGAACAAAAGTTGACAAAACTCTGCCGATTGAGTAGAGAGACCCAACCCCAGTTGATTTGAAAATAATACATTTTTTTCTCAAGTCAGTTCACACTAGTCCTATGTCCTAAGTTGACTTTTTTCCCAATCAGTTCACACTAGTCCTATGTCCCAAGTTGACGAAAGATGTGACGATGTAAGCAAAATAACTTTCGTCTCATATCCGTAGAGGTCTTAACTAAAAACATGCATTATAAAAGTTGGTCACACTAAAATGTTTCAATTTCAATGCTCGTAGCAATCGGTAAATGCTCTCGCCAATCATACTTTTGCCTCGAACCCTTTTTAGTAAGCGTTAAATGCAACTCGCAAATCGAAAAAATCTGCCGATTTACAACTATTTTGATAGGGTAATTTTTGAATCGAATCTTTTTCAAAAAAGAGGATAGCTGGATTGGACTTAGACTTGAGGAGGTCACAAGTTTAAAAGAATAAAAACCTAAGCCGAATCACTTGTTTATTATAAAGACTAGACGGGAATGGTTGCAGGTTCAGTTCAATACCGGTTCAATACAGATTAAAGAGTTCGCAGATTCTAAAGCTAAACGAAGTATTTTAGCTAAACCTTTTCGAAAGATGAAGGAAACCTAATTTTAAAAAGTTTCACTGTCACGATGCCAAATATTAAATTATAATTTTTTTTTTTAAGAAGATTATCTGATTTAAGCGTATTTCTTTTTCAGTTTTCTGTATGTAAAACGGACTGTAATTATTTTTAAACTCTTAATAGCGGGAAAATTATGAAATCAGAAGCCCATTTAAAACTATCGATCAAAAATCATATGAGTCTTGCATAGAAGATGGAGTAGGTTAACTTTTTTTTTGTTTTGTTTTTGGGAGATAATTTTGATATCAAGTGTGTCTACTGCATATTTACGACATTTAAGAAAATTTATCAAAAACAAAACACTTTTTGTATAAGTTTGAAGCAGATGATGTTAGATGAAGATCTTTTAATGAGGGTGGGTCGGTCTTTGAGGACTTTTGGGACGTGTTGTTTTGAGAATAAAACTCACCTAGAATGCGGAAACAGCATGGGCGCTGCGTTGAACATCGATGGGGGCGTTGGCTGTTGTATTGGGGCTGCAGCAGTGTCTGGGTGTAAAAAATTCCGTCGTTGCTCAATGCGCTCCTGGTGTTGGGTCAGACAGCGGGATAATAGGTCTGGAAGGCTTTCCATGTGCTCCTAAAAAGTTGTCAACATTAGAAGATGTCCCCAAACTTGTGATAATATCAGACTTACCTGTATGCTCTGCATTTTATCCTCTAGATTTGTTAGACGTTCCTCTATGGCATCCTGACGGCTAGACATGTCCGATATTATCTCATAGACTGTATTTTGTGTCTGCGAATATAGGTGCATGTATATAAAGGGGGAAGGTACTTATGTAGATATGCAAGGGGATATATGTATGCTTCAACTAAATGGTATGCTAGCTACCTTGGCCATATCAGTTATTGTGTTGGCATTATCCATTAGTTTGCGTTGATCCATTTTAACTTTTCGCAACCTAATGCAGTGGAAAGAATCGGCAATATTTTAGAAAAATGTGACACACAGTTGTTGGCAAGTTAAGATGGTTTAAGGACACAAAAAAAAAAAAATAAATTCGATTTTTAGTTACATACAGATTTGGTTTTCTTAGTGTTTTACATTTTTGTATTTTGTTTGTATTTTTTTGTATTCAACATGCCCAAAAGTAATAGGATTAGGCGTAGGAGTAGGGAAAGAGGATTTAGAGTATACGAGGTTTGTATGAAAATATATGGGGAGTTTTTCAACGTATTCAGATTCAGATAAACTAAATTTTCAGCGTAGCAACAGAACTGACAGCTAATTATGATTGGGGTGAGCTTAGGTTTCACTGTG
Organism: Lordiphosa stackelbergi; assembly: GCA_018904235.1. Classification (NCBI taxonomy): domain Eukaryota; kingdom Metazoa; phylum Arthropoda; class Insecta; order Diptera; family Drosophilidae; genus Lordiphosa; species Lordiphosa stackelbergi. Next base: position 30,067 of record JAEIFU010002146.1, read on the forward strand.
AACCCTCAACGCCAAAATACCACCAAATGTCAAACGGTCACACTGTTTTTCTGCAGATGTTTTAAAAGCATTTGAATTTAGTTAAGTGTTTTTTTTTTCTGTAATATTCAGGCATATTTGGATAAATGTGAAGAAATGTGAATGTTGGCTTTAAATTTCGTTAAACGATGCATTTTTGTATTATTTTCCGCTCATCCTCATTGGAACCTCATCTGAGAACTGTCCCAGCATCAAGACTAGTTGGAATTTTATGAAAGTATTACGTAAGGAGTTGGGCTGATGTGAGTACTCAGCTTTAATAGCGAAAAGTATGTTCATTCTTAGCTTATTTTTTGTCGATAGCAATACACGATATATATAATGCACCAATGAAGTAAGCTCTCATCGATCAACTTTGGTAATGCTGTGTTTTCGATAAGTTTTTTGAGTATATTGTTGAAAGGTCAATATCTAGTGTTTTTTGTTTGGTTTTTGACAGATACAAAGGTTGGATTTGTTTTGGCTTGACTTAATAACTTTAGCTGGAGCTTCGCTTAGACACTTTTGAACATGGTCAACGATAAATATAAAGGGGTCATAATTGACCGGAAATATATCGTAATATCGATATCATTGTTTAAAAATCAATATAAAGTTATCGAAAATTTTCTTTGATTTTTTTTGTTTATAGCTGTGATTTCCAAGAAGACTTAAAGAACATGCAATTTTTTAACGGAGTTTTAAAATTAAAAGCCGAATAACACAGTTGGTTTTTGGAAGCGGAAACCTTTAAAATTTTTGAATCCACACAATTTGTTTCAAATCGAAAACGGATACAGATCTGATAATGATTCTGTGAAATTTGAACTTAACTTTTCATATATGAAGATCTACCCCAGATATAAATAAAACAAAAAATAAAATTTATTTCTTTTGCTAAACTTATAAAATCTCATTTAATCTACATTTTTTTTAGTGCTTTGAAGCTTCGATTTCTAGAATTTAGGGATGCCGGAAATAATATCGATTTATCCAAATATCGAAGACTTTATAAAATAATTGAATTTTTCTGAGTCGATATAACGGATATCGAATATATTTTGCAGATGACACAGAAAACTCTAAACTAGTTTGCTCTAAATTACATATATATTTACATTTTACATTTCCTCACTTCCATTAATATAAATCTAAAGCTAACATAATACATATCGTGACTGTTTCTACGGTCTTTATAGAAGCAAGTTTTAAAAGGAACACACAACACCAAAAAGGAGGCTGGTTGGCTATACAGTTGTTTCAAGAGTTTGAAATACATGTTTTTTGTTAAACTTATACAGCCATGCTCCCATTTTCGCTTTCGCCAAAATTGTACGATTTGGACGCTAAATCGCAAAAGAAGTTGCTCCGAAATTAGCAAAATCGCAAAATTTCGCCGATTCAAAACCGGCGACGCACGAGTCCGTGAAATGAAAAGTAAATGGGAAATGTCGCTAGAGATAAGAGCTGCCTTCCTATAAACCAATTTGATTAATATTCTGTGACTATTTAAGATTGTTTTTGTGGACTCTGCGTATAAATTCGGATTAAACTCTTGTTTTAAACAATTTTTTCCTAGCCGATACATGGGCGATAACCGATAAGTTTGTCAATACAGCTGCTTCCGCCACGTGAAGTGTTGCAGAACGAATTGGAAATGAAACTGAATCGATAACAAAAAGTTGCGAATTTTGGAGCACTTAAAATTGAATTCGTACGAATTTGTTGAAATCGCAAAAGTAAGTGAAAGCCGGAGCACAGCTGATAATAATACATTTAAGGCCGATTTCAGATCTAACATACCTCTACAAAAACTGACAAATAACAGAGTAAATTGTAAGTTAAAAGAGAAATCATTCCGTCGTTTCCGTGTTTTTAAGCTCCCATCACTAAATTGTCCACACAATCAGAGTGTAGTTTTTTTAATTAAACAATTCTGTATTAAATGCAGGGTAAGAATTTCCCCCACTAGCAAAAGAAGGGCCGATACAGGGCACGCATTCACTCAAAGCTTTAGTGATTTTGGTGTTTGCTGCTGATGTCGGATTTTGCTACAAGCCTGCCTTTGAGATTCCTAAGCGGTCCCGGGACGCCAGCTCATTAAAGACAGGCTAAGACTGCTGAAGATTAAAATGGTATTTATGAAATAGCTAAACAGTCAACCAGCCTGTTTTGTGGTGTTGTGCATGTCTTGTTTTAGAAAAATTATGCACAAAATCATTACTTAATGAGCTAGAGCCTGCTAAAAAGTTCTACGGTTTTTACAAATAGTCAAATGACACCTTAATCACCCGAATAGACCTGCATATTAATTAGATGTGTCTATTTATGGAAAATATCCATAATGTCGATATTTTTTGCAACAAAATATTAATATCGGAAAAAATATCGATGTAGATATTTTCTAAATAGATTTAGAACGCAGTCAGAACACGCATTAAATTAAATACCTTACGAACTTCAACAGTTCTGTTTTTTCTTAAAGCGTAGTACCTTCCACCAAAAGACTTGCCGAAACAAAAATACCAGAAGTGACAATTCTTTTGTTTTGGGGCAGTCTGACGAGATTGTAAGATGTATGCAAGTTATATGGTCATTTTAGAGCGTTGGTTTTGGTTTGTTTAATTTATTCAAAAAAAACAAATGATTAATGTGCTGTCCTCACTACAACTTCATTTTTGCATTTTCGCATGTACAAAATTTACATTTTTCTCCATACAATTTTGGACGGGCACTTGAGATGCCAAAAAAGAGCATTTTGAGAAAATGTAGTCGCATAACTCGTTAGCTTTTGATTATCGATAGTTTTTACTCGATAATCGATCATTTTTTGGCTAGTTTTTTAGAGTTGACGAGGTGATCATCACTACTAAGGCGCGCCAAATGGCAAAGATTAAAAATTTGCCTAAATTAAACTAAATTGAAATGAATTTATACTTTTTAATAACTTACTTATAATATCAATGATAACACAATGAATTATGAAGTTGCAATTGGACTCAAGAGACCACAAGCCTTCTAGTCTGGCCATCGAATCAATTCAAGCATTTACAGAAGAATTTGCCTTAGATGAGTTTAAAACCCTTATCAACTTAGAGTTAATGTTTCTAGCAGCGCAATAAATTAAAATTGAATATCTTTGTTTCATTTGTTACCTTGTTGCCAACCATTTTGTAAATTGTTAAATGCAAATGCGAAGCAACACAATGAGGACAGCATTCGCATTTCATATGGGATTTTCGTAATGATTAAATTCATAATTGTTAACCAGTTTAGATTTGGTTCAAGTCTTACGTGTTTTAGCTTGCTTTGTAAATTGCGCTCCAATCATTGATGGGAAAATTATTCAAATTTAACCCGATTACGCATATTTGTGCATCGAAAATGTACGATACCTCTTGAAATAATTACAGATGAATTATTCAGGGAGCCATCGATAAAAAATACAAAAAAAGGATTTGTATTTATCGGTATTTAATAGAGCCCTTTTGTTGGAAGTGTGGACTGCCAACAAAGAGACTATAAGGACTGGCACAAATTTTTGGAGTGTCGCTTTAAGTGTGATTATTGTTAAGGAAATTATGAAAAATATCGATGTTATCTTACGACAAAATATAAATATCAAGAGAAATAACAATATTTGTGGATCATTTTCTAAATATCTGGCAACTCTACCGGAGAGCAATGATTTGACATTTAAGTGTTGTGTGTGTGGCACAAAGAATCTAAAGGTGAGAGAGGCACTTTGCGACGCCGCTCTATTTCGAGTGCTGTTCAGGGCAATCCTGACAATAGGTACATTCGAGTGTTGCTATTGTCGTTCGAATTGTTGCTGGGTACATTATGATGCTGGCCTGCTCACTTCTATGCGTTGTTTTGGCTTGTTTTAAAGCATGATAAATTGAATGGGAGTGAATGAAACGGATATGTATATGGGCGACCATATGATTTTTGTTTACCCTGACCTATGATTTTTGTTTACCCTGAAATTTGTTTGGCTGGCAACTTTTCGTGTGTTCATTTGGGGTTTATAGATTTTAGTGGCATGTAATTTCTTTGTTCGGCATTGATATATTCATTTAATTTAAAGAAATCTTAAAGGGACATATTTTATGCATACATATGGGCTAATTCGAAAATTTTTTAAACCAAGGGCATAAATTTAAAATTGTTGCTGGGTACAAACATCCAAATGTTTGTTAATGGAATAAAAGAATACATTTTGAAGCTTACAAATATATTTGCAATATGGGTTTACAGTGGTTCTTTGTTCTTGGCAGACACCCTTGCCTACTCCAGCTCTTGTTGCATTTATTCTTCTTTGGTCAAAAAAAGGTCTAATCAGTTTTTTAGTATTTATCGTTTAGCTAAACTTAAAATTTGTTCCATTTTTTAAATAGTATAAGAAAAATAGTATATAGTAAAATATTTAATATATATTAAACGTTTTAACTAAAAATTGGTAAATTGTGTGTAACGTCCGCAACGGAAAATAGGGTTTCTTAAATTTAACAGAATAAATTTTAATAATTCGGTTTTCCAAACTAGCTTTATAAACAGAGGTTCTATTGCACTTTAATCTGATAAAAAAATACTTTGCTTTTTTTTTAAATATTATGGCAAAGTGTGTAACGTTGGCGTTAGTTATGAGTTAACTTTTTAAAATATTTTGTAACAATTCACAGTCTCTTGATAACTGTTTTTTGGAAGAATATTTTAGCCATCAAATCAACATATACTGCATCCAAAATGTTTCAAAAAAACGCAAAAAATATCAAAATATAAATTTTGTTTTCTATTTTTATATATCAAAAATTTAAATTAATTAAATTCCAATACTTTTATAATTTAATCTGATAAAGTTTATTTTCTTTGCCTAATTTCTGCGTGGTAATTAATTGCTTAATTCTTTAGTTTCGGGACATTTAATAAAAATCCAGTCGATGTTTTGCAACAATTTGACGAGCAGGACACATTTTGTGTTGCTGGCCTCTCTCTCTCATGAGTCGCAACACAATTCACACCCTCTGTACAACCTAATACCACTCCTCTCCCTCGTCGCCCTTGTTATATGCGGAGACTTTTCACGATTTACCTCTCTTTCTATTTTTTTTCGTCTCTTTGTTGTTGTTGTCCTTCACAAAAATTTGTTTATAATTTATAAATGTTTGCACTTGTTTATTCTTTTTTGTAGAGTAATGCTTTGGGGGGGTTTTAGAGTGTTGCTCGTTTTGGTTTGTGTTGCTGCGTTGCAGAAAAAATATTACTTTCTATTTATGGTCTGCCTTTTTTGTTCTTGGAACTGAATCTTACACCCTGCAAATGAGCAAATATTAGCACAAATGTAAATTCATTGGTCCACGCTAAAGATTCGCAATTATGCATTTCTGACACGCTTATCAAAGAATGTAAATTTCTATTTCTAGTTGTTCATTCAGCACTAAAAGTTTTTGCCTCCATCTATTTATTGTCTACTGCATAAACAGTTTTTTTTTGCAGAAGTAAAACTCCACCATATTTATCCAACAAACCTCTCATACTTCTCGATCCCGACAACGGACCACCAAAACACACGTTTATGAAGAGATTTTCTGAAAAGGGTTTCATGGTGCCGTAGTTTAGTTTTGTGTGTGTGTGTCTCTGTGTGTGTATATGTGTATTATTATTTTTTCCTTTTTTTTTTTTTGCGTTAAAGTTTGCAGAAAATCGTATCTGAAAGTATCCCAAGCGAAGGGTTGGAGTAGAAGTTTACACTTCAACAAACACAAAGCTGAAGACAATAACAATTTAATGCAGTTGATGGTGCAGTATTTACATCTAAATATTTGATGAACTGAATTTGGATGAGTATTTAAGTAGGCTAGTAGAAGCTTGATAATACTTTTAGATACGAAATTCTACGAAAAGTTAACGCTGCATGCTAGTTAATTGGCTATTCTTGGTTTTCGTTATTCTTTTTTTCTTAGATTTTTTTGCATTTTGCATAACGTAAAAACAGGGCTTTACAACCTATTTACAGGCTAGTAAAACGAGTTGAATCATTAATTTTTTTTTTTGTTATTATTGTTTTATTGTTGGTCATTTTTTAGTAGAAGTAGTATGTATATACATTTTCATCTTTCCTGACTCTACTTGCGCTACAGTTAATGAGTATATGGCAAAGCCTGAGAAATGAGCATAAAGTGAAATCAAATATAGAAATCATAATAATTAGCTACAATCACAAAACTATTTGGGGGACGGAGAACCAGTGAGAAACGATACAGAGAGATACAATAAACATGTTACACAATAATATTGGTACATTTTCAAAATCAAATGCCAATAGCGACGACAGAGGGACGAGAGGGGGACAGAGAACAAACATAATAATGAGTTCAAGCCAGGGGATGCACTTAGTAGATGGACAAGAAAATATCGATATTCAGTTTGTTATATAACAAAGGAAAGTTAAAGCAAGCTAGATTTTCAAAATGGAACTAGGGGAAACTTGACCAAAGATCTGATTCGGAAATAAAACTAAGCGCTTTGTTGATGTAGCTTTCGTATGTTTGTCTCTTTCTGTCGTAAGTTTGCTTATTAATTCTTACTTGCAGCTAAAAGCTTATTGGGGAAAAGTGAACAAATTTGAGATATTTGACTAACTACACTAGGCAACAAAGTTCTGTTTATAAAAGTTATGGTGGTGATTCTGAATGATTTTTGTTTGTTAAACACGAATTTGGTTTGAAAAATATTCATAAGTAAGTTCCTTATTCCTTAACCCATTTTACGCCGCGCTGCACGAAGTTTTTTATTTAGAGGTGAAAGCAACTTTTCTTGGGTAATCAGGACCCAGTAAACACGAATCAAGTCAAGAATATTTTGGTTGTCTCGAAAAGTCACATTCACAGGTGTATTAAAGTCTCCTAGTAGTACTTTTTCCACGGGTTGTATTATTACGGACTATTTTCGACCTTTTCTTAAAATTTTACATGACTTTCGGAATAAAATATTTATAGTTACGTGTTTTAATTTTTTTTTTTTTGTTGAAAATTCATTTTTTTGTAAGGTTTTTTTCAACCACCACCTGGACCCCACCTGCAAGGTGGGGGTGTCCGTCCAATAATTTTTATCTGAAAGCCAATGAAATTTACTATAGTATAATTATTTAGTAAATTTATTTCACTAGATCCTACAGAAAATTTTTAAAAGACGGCAACTTTGCGTTCCAAAAGGTAAAATACTATTTCTTAACTTTAAAATAAATTATTTCAAACAATTCCACCATTTTTTTAAGCAGACATTTATTTTAGCAGTGATTGTTTTTGGCCTTCAGGAGGTATAACTGGGGTACCCAGCACTGAATATATAAGTGGCTGAAAAGAGAGCTCATCTTAATAATTGAATCAGCGTTGGCCAACGAGGGCAAGGCCAAAAAGTTTGAGTGTATAACAAGCGCAGTCAATTTGCTTCGACCTAACAGCATCAAAGGCCAGCCAGCGACTGAAAGACTTTTTGCTCTCTTCTCCTCAGTTTTGGCATGCGTTCGGCTCGTATATGTGTAAATAGAGAAATGTCTTTGCCCCCTGGGGGGATCCAGTGATCATCGTTAAATTGAATCACAGTTGAGTCCACGCTCTCTCAGCAAAAGCTCTCAGCTAAAAGCTTTTACCTCTTTTCTCAACATATTATTCCATCAGGGGTAGCATTTCTACACCTCAATCCATGATACAATAAGGTTGCAATCTGTTATATCGAATAAACATGGTCGCATTCGATTTCCTTATGCAGAGCGTGACTTCTATCGAAATCTGCCAAAAATGTTAACCACGACTGCTTGATTCTAGCTATTGTAAGTTTTCAGCCTTGGGGTTCAATAATATCTCGCTCATGCGAGAACGCTACCTCTTGTAATGGTATCAGGACACAAAGCGCCCTTTACCGTGCAACTGATGATGCGAAAGCTTGCAATTCACATTTTTTATGAGAGTTGTCCTGGAAATCTTAAAAAATTTTGGCCTCGATTGGTTTGTAAAACGCTCGAAAAATCCGTTAGTGTCACAGAACTTCAGAAGATTTCATTTTTCTAATTTGGAAATGTAGTTAGAAGTCTTAGATCTAACATAATAGTTCATCTCCTCAAACGGGGTTGCATCTCTCGCGAAAAAAATTTCCATTTTCTAGTTAGCAGTTAGTTTGATTGTTAATTATAGTTAAAATTTTTGTCATATTCTCCAAAAAGCAAATGCATTTAAAATTGTTTTCGAGCTAGTCATAAAGTATTTATAACTCGGCAACCCTTTGCTAATAACAACAAAGGGCGCCAGCTAAGGTTGAGTGGCAAGTTGGTTCTAATTGCTTAATGAAACCAATTAAATATTTAATTCATTTGATGCAACTTATCCAGAAAAATATTGTTTTGAATTTTGCTAAAGCTCTGAAAAAATACAATAGATTTAAAACCAACCAAAAAGAGGTTTCAGGGACACCGAGAAATGGTTTTGAGTTGGAAGAGATTTCTGTGACACCTCCAATAAAAGTATTATGCATTAGTTTATCTCTCACTCTTGTTTGTACACTTCAACAGCGTTTGTCAAGAAGAGCGAGCACAAAAAGTGACGCAAATCAGCTCTCACCTACTGCATTGACCGATGGCCACTGACTTAAAAGGTGTTTGCTCCCAGCTCGTGTCGGTGTGAAAAGCGAAATGTGACAATCGCCGCCATGATACAACTATACCAAGTATGGCGATCAACCAACATTCTTGGACTTTTCTCTTTTACTTAGAGTGCGAGATAGAGCGGAAGAGTGAGCGCATAAACTCAAATTTAGTATGTGTGTAGAGCAGTGCCGGCCAAATGGAGAGGAGAGAAAAATGTTTTGGCGTTGGTGAACAAGAGAGTTCTCTCCAGACTTCAGCATAAGCTCGGCTTGCTTTTGCATAAAAACACGACTGACTTCGGCTCCTAGTAGCTATGGCTGACCAGCTCTGTGTAGAGCAAAAAAGCAATGAAGGAACAACAAAAACACATAGCGATCAGTGCAGCGGAAACCCACCCTTTAAATTCCCGTCGGCAAAACAAGAAAAATACGTGCGCTCACACAACCAGTCGGTTCAAGTGTCAACTGCACCACAGACAAGAGAAGTATAGATAGCAGATTTGCTATGGTGTTCAGGTTCGATCCTCGCCCCGTCTTGCTCTGTCGCGGTTGTATTTTACTTGCGCCAAAGCATGGCTGATGGTTGGGAGTGAGACAGGGTTCAGACGGTTTGAGTTCGAGACGAAGACGGTTCGAGTTCGTGACGAAGACGGTTGCAGTCTGAAACTAAACTTGGTTCGACCGAGCGAACGTGCATTCTAGATATTTGATGTTCGTTGACTGCCTACTGAAATGTTTTGAACCGAGCTGAGAGTGCACTGAGAGAGCGCTGTACCTTCTTTTGTTGTATCATGGTCGCTGCTTTACAACAGAGTCCGGCCCCGTTCCTATCTTCTGTGCATAGACCAACAGTACACGAGCTTAAACAGCGCTAGTGCGAAATAAGCTTCGAGTGAAACACACACACACAATGCCAAAATGAGCATGTGTGTTTTGCCGACCCTTGCATTACAAACATAAGCGGACTTTGCCCAACGTAAAACTCCTAAAAATCTTGCTGAGCTACTGCTCAGCGGCTGAGGAGTCTTCAGCGAAACCAACTAGCCAAAGTCCATTTGTTCGATCTAAAAATGTGGTCCCACGCTGCGGTTTTTAAGTACAGTTCTTCTCTCTTGAATAATAAATCTAATGAATATCGATATTTTCAAGTCCAATTTTGCTGTCTGCTTATTTGTTGATTTGGCACGCTTTTCTTTTCGTTTTTCTTTGCATTTTTTTTTTAAATGGTCTAACAGTTAGTTGATAGTTTTGTTTATTTAATTGGTTGGTTGGTTGTTGTTTTTTTTTTTGTTGTTGTTGTTAGATCTCTAAAAATACTCACGCATATATAGCTAGAAGGAACTTTCTTTGGTGGGTTCTTACACGGCCGGGATTAACCCGTTTTACTAGTCTTGTATGTTTGTAAATGAGCCAAGTTTCACGTAGAACATTCGCCGCAGCATTTTTCAGCTATATTTTGTGGTGTAAGAAGAAATGAATACAAAGGTTATTAGTACGTATATCACAGACTACATTCGCATGTAAGAGAGAGTGAGAGAGAGAGAGAGAGGGGGGAGACAGGGAGAGAGATGTGGGGGGGGAGGCGGTTCACCATATTTGTCAACAAATAGGTTTCCAGTCAGACGGTTTTTGGTCAGTCTATGTACGGTTTAGGTACTACAACTTGGTGACGATCTATACCCTTTTGGTTAACTGCGTGTCCATCATGAAGTTGTGCACATGCTTCTCGGCACGGGTCAGCTCCAGCTTGCGGGATACGACAGCCACGAGTAATGCCGTGCAGCCAGCTCCCTGTAAATTGAGGCAGAACGCTGATGAATATCAAATAGTTTCAGGTTTACGGGAGGGGGTTAGTTGTTTTCTTTTCTCTTGTTTGTAATTAAGCTTGGTATACAACTGAACAAAGCAACTGCCAAAACGAAAAACTCATTTTCATAGAAAATCTTTTGTTTTGGCAGCTCCTTTGTTGACGAGTGTACCAAGCATTAGGTAAGTAAGAAGTAGTTGAACATTGAAATGACAGTTATTTTTAGTTAGTATATAATATATAGGTAGACCAGAACTTGTTGTTGCTATGTTAAGTTTTTCCTTTCTTTCTTTTCTCTCGATTGATTGACTGATCGATTGATTCGAATGCATGGATGGAATGAATGAATGGTTATGGTGGGGGTGATCCTTCAATTTGTCATGAGCATGTATGTATAATTAGAGGAGTTGTACAAACAGATACATACACACATACGTAACGATTAAGTAGCATATGGTAGAGTACAAAGAACAATCCAGAGTTAGATTCGATTTTGGTTTTTGTTTATTTTTTTTTTTATCAATTTAATTCAATTCATTTAGGACTACGACATGAGTAGAACAGAGTTAGTTAAAAAGAAGCTTAGAGAAATAGTTACATAGAGAAGAGGAGAAGAGAGAGTAAAATTGGTAAAGAAAAGGCGTGTGTCAGAGCTTCGCGATTTGTTTGTTTTTAAATTTTTCTGATCCTGCAACATGCATGGGAGATAAGTCTTCAATTCTGGGGGCGGGGAGGTGGCGCCGTGGCGAAGATGATTGTGAACAAGTAAAGCTGATTTATGAGATATTCTAGATATATATTTATGTACATATAAGACTAGACTTGATTGATTTTGTTAGGGTTCAGGGTGGTACGTACGGAGTATGCGGTAATGTAACTATTTACATATGAATTCATAGTCAAATTTCGTTCGGTTATGTGCATAGTTTTTGTTTTGTTTTTTTTTTTTGTTTGTATCAACTCACCATTATTCCTGTACTGACAGCGATACCACGTCCACAGTACGTATTCGGAACAATATCACCGAAACCAACACTCAAAAATGTTATCGCTATCAGCCACATTGCATTCAAAAGATTCGCATGTTCTTCATCATGAAATCTGTATTCCATATACGAGTACGCGCATTTTGTATATGGCGATTATAATATTGTTCACATGATTGGATTTTTAATTGGCATAATGCACGTTTTTTTTTTTTTTTTTTTTTTTCAGAGAGGGGTCAAATTTGATTACACGTACAAATACGAGTACACGCAGTTTTTTGTAAATGAAAGGGAAAGAGAGATAGAGAAAAATATCGTATTGTTGGCTTAATGTACAAACAAATTATAAGAAATTCTTTGAAAAATCATAAATATATATTGTTAGCTTTTTTTTTTAATTTAAAGTTGTTTTTTTTTCTGTCGAAACTAAAATAAGAACGAACTGAACTCAGGCATTAAAAATTAAATGAAATTATAAAACAGAAACAAATGCAAAAGTTAGTAAAAAAAAACTCAATGAAACGGGCTTAGGCTAAGTAGAGAAAAGTACTGTGAGGACACATCATAACAGTGGAATTGAAGATATATATATATATATTTTATATATATGTAAGTATTCAGAGGTTGAGATGTTTAAGGAGGACAGCGACATAATCGAACTATTTGTTTATCTCTTTGATGGTGCAAAACAATGTTCATTTTGTTAACAATATTAAATACTTAATACACACACACACATGTACACACACACGCACACGCTTAAGAATATATACACATGGAATACTGTTAAAGCTCGCTAATTAGAAACATTGAAGTAAATTTTCAATTAATTAAAATTCCAACACACAAAATCTTGAGAGCGAAGCCAACTGCGGCTGTTTAGAAGTTCTTTTAAGGAGGCGCTTACACACAATATGCCACTTGCTTCCTTACACACCTGCCAGAGCCGGGCCGGGGTGTTGTTCAGGAAATCTGTCATATACGGGAGTGCCACGAAACTTCTCCAACCAAATTCCACCGAATTCCAATTCTTAGGTGATACAGAAATTTCTTTTGGTTGGTTTCACTTGGTTAGGAGATTTAGCAAGCTCTTTTCGCACTAGCGCCCTTGTCGATGGTGGCGCCATCTACTGAAAGGCAGCGGATAAAGGGCTGCAAGTTATACCTAATGTTTGGCGCCAACAACTTTTTCAATTTTGCATTATATGTATGGAGAATATGACTTAAATTTGATTTATGATTTAAAAATACATCATAAAACATATAACACAATCAAAACATTTCAGTTCAAAAACCCATAACTAAAAAAGGGGAAATTTTTTGGCGAGAGATTCAGCCCTGTTTTTGGAGATGGAACTTCAATTGGAACATCTGGTGTTCTAACTAGATTTTCTATTAAGAACATGAAATCTCTCAAAGTTCTGTGGCACCGACGATTTTTCGAGAGATTTACAAACCAACCGTCGGCAAAATCTCTAGAAATTTCTGTGGCACCCCCGATAGACTTTTTCCATTATCATTACTAGACAGCAGATTTTGCATATTTTGAACCGCGTGCCCGATTTAAATTTTGATTGCACACATCTTACTTCCATTGAAAAATGATCTATTTTGCATAAATTGTATATTCGCATATAAAATGTGCAAAATCCTTCTTCTTATGACATTACATATTTTAGATACAATTTTTATCCTAGTAGGCCAGGATTTATGTGTTCTTTTTGTGATTCTGAGGTCACCATTTGCTGTTTTTGTTGTATGTTTCAGCTTGTAAATCAACTTCAACAATTAAACTTGTAATCAATTAAAATGTAGAAGCTTGGTGATAAAAAACACGTTTGATTTAAAAATGGCTATCAACACTCGCTGCTTTATGTGCTTATTAATGATCCGTTATCAGGAGTTCATTTAAACATCTGTTTTCATCAATTGACGAAATAGAGTTTAATAAACCGGCTGATCATTTTGTGGGAGAGGATGATATGAGAGCGCGAAAAAGTGATTGTCTCTCTCTAACACACAATGAAGGTTGACTTCGGCAGGCAATTGGTAAGAATTGGCAAGTAAGTTCGTGCTCCAGGGCTATCGTTGGGAAACTCTGCTTCGTAATCAAAAATTATTTAACTGTGAACGAAATAATGGAATGGGCAACTGGTAGCAACGGGAGGAGCGTTATTTTTGAAAAAGAAGATAAAATAGCAACGAGAGCATCGTGAACAAAGATGGTCATAAGGAAGAAGATAGCAGAATCAGCATTGATAATGTGATAGATTCCTTCAACGTTTTCAATGATGCCGCAGAATGAGCAAAGGATAATTACCTTACAAGCATTGCATTACAAGCTTCTTTTGCGATGAATCAGAGAAAAAGCTTTTCTTAAAAGACTTAATTAATTTTATAAAAAAAGGTCCATTTCAGTTTTATATGAGCTGGTTAATTTGACATTTTGATCATTTTTAATCAAATCATTTTAATTTCATTTGAACCGTATATAATATCAATTTGTATCGTTTTAAAAAAGATTGAAAGGATATTTATACCCTTGCAAAGGGTATTATAATTTTGCCCAGAAGTTTGCAACGCATAGAAATATTCATTTCCGACCCTATAAACTATATATATTCTTGATCAAGGTGACGAGCTGAGTCGATTGAGCTTTGTCCGTCCGTCTGTCTGTCCGTCTGTCTGTTTCTACGCAAACTAGTCTCTCAGTTTTAAAGCACTGCTAATATGTCGGAACCGACCGGATCGAATGACTATATCTTATAGCTGCCATAGGAACTATCGGTCGAAAAGTGGGTTTTAGTGAGAAAAACTTTTTTGTTTTTAATGTTAACGTCTCCCACTTCAGCGATTATTAATATTATACGCTTTTACAAAGATTTGGAAGTTTTGGTCAAAATCGGATGACTATATCTAATAGCTGTCATAGGAACTATCGGTCGAAAAGTGGGTTTTATTTAGAAAAATTGTTTGTTTTAATGCTGGCGTTCTTAAGCTCTGATGTATTAAAACATTCGCAAGGGGTATAAAAACTTCGGCAAAGACGAAGTTAGTTTGGCCTTCTCGTTCAAACATATGTTTTCATCGATTGACGAAATAGAGTTTAATATACCGGCTGATCATTTTGTGGGAGAGGATGATATGGTTAAACTGTACAATTTCATAGAATTTTTTATATTTCGCGATTTTTCGGACCATTTGTTTCTTTCCCTTTTTATTTAGCCGTGTACTCTTGCCAGCTATCAAATCTTTATAATAATCTTAAGTTTTATTATGAAAAATGTAGAATTTTTTCCAATATTTTAGACCGTTCAATGTACACCTTGCATTTGCCAACCCCTACGGTTTTTTAAATATTCAAATGAAAATTTGCAAATTTTGCGGTGTTGGACCATTATAAGATTATATGAATAATGTTCAACTTCTTCTTTTTTATATCCTGCGGTCTTCAACTCCTATTTAGCCGTCTATATTGGTCATCTATATATTCATTTTAACAATCTAAGCTCAACAGAGAATTTCTGCGAATTTCGAGATTTTTCTTAATTTTTTACACGTTTTACACATTTAGCTTTTGCAAAGGGTATTATAATTTTACCCAGAAGTTTCCGACCCTATAAACTATATTTATTCTTGATCAGGGCGACGAGCTGAGTCGATTAAGGTTTGTGCGTCCGTTTGTCTGTCCGTCTGTCTCTTTTTACGCAAACTAGTCTCTCAGTTTAAAAGTAATCAAGCTGAAACTTTGCACACAGTCTTCTTTTTACTGCACCCAGCTAATATGCTCGAGCGACCGGATCGGATAACTATATCTTATAGCTTCCATGGAAGTCGAAAGTAGTTTTAAATTACGAGCTGAGTTGAAATTGCCGGATGTTTCTAACGAAGGAAGCATCTCCGACCTCATAAAGTATGTTTCCCGTTCGTATAAAGCCTGTCCGTCTATCCGTCCTTCCGTCTGTCTGTTTCTATGCTACTCCTCCCTAAGTTTTAAAGCTATCGTAACCAAACTTTGCACGAAGTCTTTTGGTACAGATACGCTGCACATTTGTCGGAACCGACCGGATCGGATGACTATAGCATATAGCTGCCATAGGAACGATCGGTTGAAAAAGTAGTTTTAGTTAGAAAAACTTTTTTGTCTTCAATGTTATCGCTCCCAACCCTCGTATTTATAGGTTTTCTATGATTTCACATAATTTCCTTGAGATTTATCAAAATCGGACAACTATATAGTATAGATGCCATACAAAGTATAGGTCTGGAAAAAAGTCTTAGTGAGAAAAACTTTTTTGTTTTTAATGCTATCGCTCCCAAACTTAGTACAGACCAATATTATATACGACCACACAATTCTGTCAAGTTCGATTCAAATCATCCGACTATAGCATATAGCTGCCATAGGAACGATCGGTCCAAAAAGTGGTTCTAGTGAGAAAAACTTTTTTGTTTTCAATGGTAGCAAAATCGGTGAATATATCGTATAGCCATATAACAAACTGAAAGCATATATCATGCTCCAAGGGTATATAAACTACGGTCGAGCCGAAGTTAGCTTTCCTCTATTTTTTGTTTTTAATGTTAACGTGTTCCAACTCAGTGAATATTAATATTATATGTTTCGACACAGATTTGCAAGTTTTGGTAAAAATCGGATGACTATATCCTTTAGTTGCCATAGGAACCTTTGTCCGGAGAATGGTTTTAGTTCAAAAAATTGTTGATTTTATTGTTATAGTTCTTAAACTCCGATAAATCTAAAAATTTGCAAGGGTATAAAAACTTCGGTAAAGACGAAGTTAGATTGGACTTCTCAGTTTTCAATGTAAAGTGAGTTATTTAATTAGTATACATCCACATTTTCGCCCCAATCTACCTTCATTGAAAAATTGTATAAAATTCGCTGTCTAATGATTACAAATTTCGAGATGGAGCTTATTAGCAAACGAAAACACATAGGAAAGTATATTATTTTATCTGATCTTTTTCGGTTTACCGTAGAAGATATCTGCTTCATTCAAACTGTGCCAGGGTTCTTTTTTTTTTGCTTCGTTTAAGGTTCGCCACCTTTTTGTTGAAATAAGCCAGATTATCGTGCATTTATAATTATTTGGCATTTCATATTTCATTCATTGTAACCTTTCAAAGGATATAACAATTTTGCAGAAAAGATTGCAAAGCATAGAAATATTAATTTCAGACCCCACAAACAATACAGGTATTTATTATTGGTCAGATCCATCTGTTGGTTTCTACGCAAACTCGTCTCTCAGTTTTAAAGCTATCGTTGACGGATTCGTCTTTTTACTTTTTACGCTACCGCCCGGATTGGATGACTATATCTCACAGCTGCCAAAGGATATATGTGCTTCAAACAGATTCACAAAAATTGCTGGAAATCTTATGACGATAGTTCGGAAAAAGAGATCTGCACGAGTGCACTGCAACTACAAGTGTACAGCATTTGTACACTCGAGTGTCTCCAACCTCTGCAAAAAATGTATGTAGTGTTCACTCCACTCATGGCATATTTGTGCTTCGCGTAGCAGTACGAATGAATCACGGCACATTTCGAGTGGCTCATTTTTTTTTTACTCGGAAGAGCAGAGAACGTGTGTTGATGAAATCACCAAAAAAATTTTGCAACGCTCTTTGTATTTGTCTCTCTCTTTTGAGATAACAATAACAACTTAACGGCGTTTAACGTTGCTTTTTCGAAGAAGAGAGCGAGAGCAATAAAAGATTTATATATTGTACCACTGGCTATAGCAGACGAAATCAGCACGCGGTGCAGCGATTGATTCGGTTACCTGGATATGAATCGTGGATGAGTGATTTATGCCTCCTAGGGATACCACTTTAAAAACGCGCTTAAAGCGAAAAGGCATATTTTAAAATTTATTTAAAAATCAAGTCTATTGATGGACATTTATTTGAAATTTTATTGAGCACAAGTCGGTATACTAGACACTTAGCAAATTACACATATTTTATTTGAATTTTAAAGTAATGGGTTTAATACATATCTGGATGTTGCAGCTGGGGTGCTGAGTGTAACGGTGGTAACAGGAACTCTTGCCTGTTAGTAGACAAAACAACTATTACTCGTCGCCGTTTACACATTTGGTGTTTAATTGTGCGAAATTTGACAACTCCCCCCCAGGAATAAATGACTGCACAATATTTATTCAAGAAATATCAGCTTCAAAATACAATCCACAGGATTCATTGATATGGCAACTCTAGAAATTTTTTTGTGTATTGTAGAGCTTTCTGGAAAGCAAAGAAAACTTTTTAAAGCCTTAGTACAGAGGGCGTTCGAATTTTCCTTCAAGAAATTTGCCTAATATTCCTTTTTGTGGAATGTAAAAGGCAGTGTGACCAGGTAAACTTAAAAAAAAATAACAAAATCGAAAAATAAATAAATAGGCCAGCTGATTTGTATTATGACTTTACTATAAGATTTAAATAAAATGAGGCACAATGCACAGCATGAAGGAAGTTGCAATTGCAGTTGCAGTAGCAGCATATTTAAATGAAGAATGTGAGCCTACAGAATTGGAATCCCCAGTTACCAAGAACATAATGGTCTGCACGGGGGCCAGATAAGTCCAATCATAATTGTTCCATTTCCATTTTGAACATCATTCAGGGCGAGAATGATTCCACTCAGGTGCACATATCGCTGCAACGCAAGGTGGCGCGGTTCATGCCTTGTGGCAGCCACACGAAGTGATTATTTGCAATCCTTTTCTCAACTGGACAACAACTGCTTCACAAGCTCTTTTTCTAAATGCGTTGTCCAGTTGCATGTCATCTATGATGTCCCACAAACAGGCATTGTTTTTCACTGCATCAATTAATACATTTTTGTCACCATACTAAAATTTTGGTAGAGATTTATTTACTTTTGCCTTGCCTTTTGACAACGACTTAAGGAAAAAATGACTGCAACAATATCTCCGGGAGAAATATCAACTGTTTGATACAGTCCACACGGTTCATCGAATATGGCAACTCTCAAAATTCCTTGTGTGTACTGCTTGGCTTTCTGCGTACCCAACATCAGAATGAGTTAAGAAAAAATTCTTAACAATTTTTTTTTTTATATGGAGTTTGACAGCTGAAGAAAAATTCGAACGCCCTCCGTACTAGGCTAAAAAAAAAAAAAATTTTTTACAATTTGTATACTTATTACTCGTAGAGTAAAAAATGAATTAGGGAATCAGGCAAAATGAATCATTTCCATTAATTTATAGTTTTCAAGACTGGCATAACTCAAATGGCATATTTTTGACTTGATGATGCGAAATATTCGCTGTATTGTGATCATTTTTGTAAATATTATATTTTCATATTGATATCCTTTTATACTTTTCACTGAGATTAAAATATGTCGAAATATCGTTTTACAGGAAAATTTCATGTTATTGTAAGCGCGTCGTGTCTCCAGTTGGCCCAGACGACATTGCGCATAAATACTTCGGCTTTTAGTTAAAACATCATATTTTCAAGTTAAATTAATAAGCATTTGAATTTATAATATTTTACTTGATTAACTCGAATCTAAAAGAATAATTGTTTTCTGAATAAACCCATTAAGCACTTTAAACGCTTTTTTCTCAAAATGGATTATTTTGAGTTATGCCAGTTTGGATAGTAAGTGAGCGAAATAATTTCGATCAGCATCAACAGTCCGTCTGTCTTTACTAGATCTCAGAGACAAGAAGAGCTAGAGCAACCAAATTTGAAATGTATATACATAGTCTACACGCTGATCAAGTTTATTTCGAGTTACAAAAATATTGAATATCTCCCACAATTTTAAGACATCGATCTCAAATTTAATTAATCCCTAAAATTATCATAAAAGCTCGGGTAATAAATAGACAGTTTAAAAATGTGGCGTACTTTTCCGCCACCTTATAATAATAATTTTTTATACTCTTTACCAAAATTGCCACAGGTATATTAAATATGAAACAAAAGTATGTAACAGGAATCATTCCCGACCCTATAAAGTATATATATTCTTGATCAGCATCAACAGGCGAGTCGATATAGCCATGTCCCTAAAATCTGTCACTACGTTCGTCTGTCCGTCCGTCTGTCCGTATGAAGAAAACAGATCTCAAGAGATGGTAGAGATACAGGTTTGACATATTTGGGACATAAACCCTTCTTATACTTGCAGAGCAAGATCAAGTTTATTT
>JAEIFU010002147.1:0-49721 GCA_018904235.1 Lordiphosa stackelbergi
TGCAAATAAAGGGTTATTTTTTAGCTATTATCTTTTTGGCAACACTGGCTTAAACAGCTCATGCAGGTTTTGAGTTTTGTTTTACTGTCAGTAGATTGGTCTTTAATTTAACCATGAATCGTCTTAACGAACAACGCTTGCAAATTATTGAATTTTATTATCAAAATGCGTGCTCTGTTACGAAAGTTCATCGCGCGCTTCTTCCATTTTATGGTCAGTTTCATCGCTCCAATTTACATTGTTGGACATTAAACCACCAACACGCTTACGTAGAGTGCGAACTGAAGAAAACATCGCAGCTGTATCGGCCAGTGTAAATGATGACCATCAATTATAGATTCGTCACCGTTCGCAGCAATTGGGCCTCAGTTACTCAACAACGTGGAAAATTTTGCGGAAGGATTTAGGTGTGAAGCCTTTCAAAATACAGCTGGTGCAAGAATTGAATCCGAACGACCTACCGCAACGTAGAATTTTTGGTGAATGGGTTCTTGGAAAGTTGGCCGAAGATCCACATTTTTAGCGAAAAATTGTGTTTAGCGACGAAGCTCATTTTTGGCTGAATGGGTACGCAAATAAGCAGAATTATCGATTTTGGAGTGAATATCAGCCAGAAGCATTGCAAGAGCTACCAATGCATCCAGATAAAGTCACAGTTTGGTGCGGTTTATGGGTTGGTGGAATCATTGGACCGTACTTCATCAAAGATGATGCGAATCGTATCAAAACTGTAAATGGTGAGAGCTACCGTGAGATGATATCCAACTTTTTTTTTGCCCAAAATGCAAGAGCTTGACTTGCATGACATGTGGTTTCAACAAGACGGTGCCACTTGCCACACAGCACGCGCAACAACATTTTATTTCACGTTCTGGACAGGTCAATTGGCCGCCTAGATCGTCCGGATTAACGCCTTTAGAGTATTTTTTGTGGGACTCTATTAAAGCTCATGACTATACAGACAAGCCAGCTTCAATTGAAGCATTAGAAGACAACATTGAAGCATTTATTCGTGAGATACCGGCCGAAATGTTGGAAAGAGTATGCCCAAATTGGACTAAGCGGATGGACCATTTGAGGCGCAGTCACGGCCAAAATTTGCATGAAATAATATTCAAACATGAAATTATATGGATCGTACTATCGATTCAAATAAAGATTTCATGCATTTTTCTTTATTTTATGTGTTTTTTTTAAAACTTTCCTATAGCTCTTAAAAAATTATAAAGAAATCAGTCATTTGTAAAATAGCAAAGTTTCTGTTCTGTTAGTTTTGTTTTCATATAATTTTTATTTTTTTCAAAACATAACAAAAAATCTCAATTTTTGGCTCAACTGAATAAGTTTGACCACTAAAACTATTAAACATAAGTCTATAAAGCTAAATTTCAAGGCACTGGATAACTTTATTAATAAATTACACTGTTTTAGCATAATTTAGTGTTTGGTATGCCCACCCTTGTTCTTAATTATTTCAAACATACGGTTTGGTAAGGAACCATGATATTTTTCAATTTCATTTAGAGAAATTGTTGACCAGGCTTTTTTAATTGCTTCAACTAGGGTCCCAGAGTCAA
The DNA here is from genome assembly GCA_018904235.1 of Lordiphosa stackelbergi. Lineage (NCBI taxonomy): Eukaryota > Metazoa > Arthropoda > Insecta > Diptera > Drosophilidae > Lordiphosa > Lordiphosa stackelbergi. The sequence goes on from JAEIFU010002147.1 coordinate 1,578, forward strand.
TAAATTGTCTTCCTTCATCGTATACAGGGTTGCCCATATTCGACGGACCCATCTGGCAACGCCATAACTTTTGACAGAGATGTCAGATCGCTTAATGACATACCGCGTTTGAAGCGTCAGTCCAAGCAGATTTTTACCATGGAACAATACACGCCACGCGAGACGCTCTGAAATAGTTGAAATTTACATTCAACAGAACAAGTCAATTGTGAAAACTCAACGTGCTTTTAAAAATTAAAAATGTATCCAAAATGTGTGAAATGGGACCGTAAATAAGCAAAATTGCCGTATTTACGCCACTGAAAATCCTGAGGAGATTCAAGAAGTGCCTCTTCATGACGAAAAAGTCACAGTTTGGTGCGGCGTTAGTGCGAAAACGGTCATTGGGCCGTTTTTCTTCCAAAATGAAAATGGCCATGCTGTTACCATCAACCAGGAGCGTTATCGCGACATGATGACCAATTTTGTGATGCCAATTATTCGTCGAAAGCGTATGAGGCAGTTCTGGTTTCAACAAGACGGCGCTCCACCGCACACAAGTCGCATAACAATCGATTTTCTGAAGAAATTGTTTCCGGGCCGTTTGATGTCGAAAAGTGGTGATTTGGACTGGCCACCGCGTTCGCCCGATTTGACGCCGCCTGACTTCTTCTTGTGGGGATATTTGAAGTCAAAGTTTACGTTAACAAGCCAAGGACCGTAGAAGAGCTCAAGGACAACATTCGTGAAGAAATAGCCGCTATTCCGGCCGAAATGTTGGCGAAATCGATAGAAAATGCTGCAAAAAGGGCACAATACGCCATCAACGCCAGAGGCGGCCATTTGAGAGATATCATATTCAAAAATTGATGTAAACAAATCTACTTGGAACAAATTAAATGATTAAGATTGCCAACCGCCAAATTTTTATTTTTTTCTTTGATTTTTAAAAAAAACATGGGTCCGTCGAATATGGGCAACCCTCAGGGGAGTAAGGCGGCCACTCGAGCAATTTGACGTTTTTATCTTTAATCCACAGTTTTACAACCCGTGCGGTATGGATAGGAGCGTTGTCATGTTGGTGCGTCCATGGAATATGACCATAAATCTCAGAAATCTGGGGAAAATCCTTTTGGAGCACAGTCTTGTACACATTTGCGTTAATCTTCGAGGTGACAAACTGGAGCTCGCATGTTCCATAAAACGATATGGCTCCCCACACCATTATTCCAACTGCACATGAGCGATGACGACTTAAAAACATTCTTCCTTTCGCATATCGTGGAAATAGTAATTATAGCTATCCGTTCCATCGTGGTTGTACTTTTTTTCGTCGGGAAGACCACCGTCTTCCATTCCTTGTTTCACGTCATGTGTTCTCGAGCAAATCGAAGTCGTGCTTCCTTTCGAGCATCGTTGAGAGGTGGTTTTTTTTTTATTTTCAATTTTTCGCGGCCCATTAAAAATAATACTGATAGTAGTAGCTTTAAATTTTGGAATTCAAAGAATTCAACTCTTTTCATTCACGCAGTCAATCAAAAAAGAAGGCAAAAGTGTCAAACCTATTCAGATGAGCCAAAAAGCAAAATATTGAATTACCGTTTCATTTGTCCCGTTACTTTTTTCTTGCATATAATGAGTAAACGAATGAAGGTTCAAAATAAAAAGAAGAGATAGAAAAAATTTCAATTGGAGCAGAGAAAGAGGGAAAAATGTGAGCAAGATTTCTTGAACCTATTCAGTTGAGCGGCACTGTATCATGCTCCAAAGGTATATAAACTTCGGTCGAGCCGAAGTTAGCTTCCCTCTATTTTTTACTTTTGTGGTTATCGTAATGAACCCATAATTCATTATGTCGAACATCAACGATTGCTTTTCGTGCGGAATGGGCTTGGGCATCCCTGGTCTAGGACTTCTCATTTCAGCATCAATTGGGTTCGGTAGACTCGCCAGGAGAGGGTTTCACCCGGTTGTAGCAGCTCAAAGTAAACCGCGCCCAATTGATCCCAACAAATACAGAGCACGACCTTGCTCTGGCGTCGATTTTAGGGGTATGTCCAAGAAGCCCGAATGATTTTTCAAATTTTTCGAGGGCCTTCAGCTGAATTATTCTTCAAATGAAAACAGAATTTTATAAAAAAAAGGGGGAAAAGAAAATAAAAAATAAAAAAATAAAAAAAAAAAAAAAACTGTGATAGTCAAAAAAAAAAAAAACAAGACCAAACTCGACGGTTTCTCCTTATTTCGGGTCCTACGAATCGAACTGCATCATTAGTTTTTGAGTTACAATCATTTTTCATACAAAATTTTTTGTTGAAGTTTGTCATCAAAGTGGCCCCATTGTAAGAGAAAGGCACACTTTTCTTCGGTCTCTAACCTTTTTAATGTTGATTTTTGTGGTAAACTTTCTTTGGAAAAGCTTCTCAGAATGAGTCTGTCTTTAAGTTCTTAGATGACTGTAAACCCAAAAATCAATGTTTTTAGGGTTCCTTATAACCAATATTTGAAAAAAAACTAAAATTTAACCCATTTTTTAAAATGTTTTATCACGTTCCGTCAAATTTTAATTTACCCTGATACTTATACATTAAGTGACATTTTGAATAGTAAGAAACTTAAGCAAAGACAACGTTTTGAGCAAACTAACCATTAGAAAAAAAAACTTAACAAAATTTGTATTAGATAAAAAAGCTACACTAACTACTTAATAAGTATCATAAAATTTGCACACAATACGAAATTAAATTTAATAAGACTCAATGTCCTCACAAATAAGCAAGCAACGAGTCAAGCTTTTTGCCGCTTTATGCTCAAGGGGGGGCGGACTTGGTGAAATCTTTCTCCATGCTCATTGGATTCAGTCGGAACTTGCTGCTCAAAATTGTCCTTGTGATGGTGAAGGAAATGAATTTTTTAAGGACATATTCACACCTATTTCTTCAAAACTTCTAACATGTAATCCACAAATTTTTTTCTAATCTTCAAACCGGTGCACTCCTAAGCAATGGTTTATAACGGTCATAACGGAGTTTCAGGCAATTTTTTCATTTGGCCTTAAAAGTTCTTCATAAGTTTTCTTATATCGGGGCCATTGGGAACACCTGAAAATAATTTTATGTTGATTTTAGTTCTATTTGTGCGCGGAAAAACCTTCTTTTATTTTCGCAACACTTAGTCTTGGAAATATTTCTGTCAAACATTTAAAGCTTCGCCATCTCGATTTATTGCTTTTATGAAATTTTTGACAATTCCCAATTTTATGTGCAGTGGTGGTAGCAAAATGTTATTAGCTGATATCAGCGGAATATGGATAACATTTGCCACATTTAAATGAAATTCTGTGCGAAGCTTCCAATCACGCATTCTATATTGGTTTCCGCGGTACCTTGTGTCCCAATGACAAATAAAGCACATATTTTTTGTGTATCCTGTCTGCAAACCAGTAAGCAAGGCGATAATTTTTAAATCCGCACATATCTTCCACTGATGCTGCTGATACTAAACTCTGTCCAAAATAATTTCATTGCTTCGTATGTTTCCCTTGAGTTGGAGCTTATGGCGATTGGAACCGCAATACAGCAATACTGCTTTCAAACTATTTTTCGACGAGTCAATAAACAAGCGCCATTGCTCTGGTTTGTACTCACAGTTCATGTGTTGCATAAGACCAGGAATATTTTTACAATACGAAAAAGTATTGTCGCCATTAACCTCAAAGAAATCTAAAATCTCCTCCTGTCTTTTGCGGTATCCATACACCTTCACATCTTTAGACAATATATTTACCGATCGAAGATGATGTGCTAGGCAAATCTTTGCGATAATTTCAGCTGTCGTACCATCGTATTCAAACGGGCTTGGGAAATCTCCAAGTGACGACATGGGCTTTCAACTTCGGTTGGGTTATACATTGAGAGTAGATCTGTAGGTTCGGTGGCAAATGTTGGCGAAATTTATCTCTCAGTTGGGCTTGGACATCTTGGTATCGGAACATTTTCTCAGTGAGATACTGGTAGCTGTGCAGATTGAACACTTTTGTAAATTTTCCACATACGTAGCAGAACAACGATAGGCCAATTGGACACTTATTCATTTTAATTTATTTTCTTAATATACAAGGCACAAAACAATGTTCTTTCCGCGAAGTCAAAATCAAATTAACTACTGCAATCAATGAACGTTGTCTTTGCTTAAGTTTCTATATCACAAGATGTCACTTAATGTATATGAATCAAAGTATGAGGAAAAAACATTTAAAAAATGCGTTAAATTTATTTTTTTCAACATATTGGCTATAAGGACACCCAAAACATTGATTTTGGGGTTTACATACATCTAAGAACTTAAAGACGGACTTATTCTGAGAAGCTTTGCCAAAGAAAGTTTACCAAAAAAGTCAACATTAAAAAAGTTATAGACCGAAGAAAAATGTGCTTTTCTCTTACAATGGGCCACTTTGATGAAAAAGTTCAACAAAAAATTTTGTATGGAACCATGATTGTAACTCAAAAAAGTAATGATGCAGTTCGATTCTTAGGCCCCCAAAAGGGGCAACCACTTGTGTTTTGTTTTTTTTTTTTTTTTTGAAAAACCTTCCCCCTTGGTATTTAAACCAAATTTTAACAAAATAATTTATTCGTTGGATGCAACTCTCCAAAAAAAAAAAAGTTTTCTTTCCTTTCAAAATTTTTTTTGTTTTTGTTTTTTTTGGTTTGTAGATGTGGCTTATTCTCCTTACAAAACACGAGAAAGAGGGTTAAAAACCAACAAAGTTATTTTTTTGACACCTAAAAATTGGAATTTGATTGGAAGAGGTTTCTGTGGCACCCCCGATATTGAAAAAAAAGGATTAGGTTTCAAATAAATTTGGTTGCAACATTGTACGATTCGATTAATGACGCCATCTTTGAAAATTTGCTAAAAGGAAAACATAAATAACTTAAAATAAACATCAATAAAAATTTATGCAGAAACTAAGCTGAATTTGGTTTTTAAAACTTAAACGATCATTATTTTTAGAATTAATGAAGTAACGTTGGAGCTTTTTAGGCCAGAGGACACACGGTTCGTCGTTACACAGTTGACTTTATTTATTTCACATTTTCCGATTCAATTCGCAGCCACAGAATAGAGGCGCCCTCGGTAAATGGCCAACACGTGTTAATGTGTACGAAAATCATGCGTACGCCAAATGAAGTTATTCCAACAACCAAACAGAGCTCGAGGCATTATTTTCCAGGCCATATATGGGTGGGGCAACAACCGGGTCAGAATGTGGCTGTTGGCAGTTGGAACAGCACTTTGAATGCACTCACCGCAGAAGCCCCAAAACCAAATACCTAGAATGAATGAACTGGAAGATATGAATGGGGCAAACCCCAGAGCTGAACCCTCAAACAAAAAAAAAAGCACAGTTCAAATGGGCTAGTTAGTGGCTGCCGTGCATGTCCATGTCCATGACCTGTCTGCCCCCTTGTTTTCCTTGTTTTCCTTTGCCATAAATTTTACCTCAGGACGGAACTAAGGCCTAACCATTGCCTCAAGCTTTTTTAATTCGATGTAAGCATGATCAAATCCTTAAAATTTAAATAACAATTGTTTTTTTGTGTTTGTTTTCGTGACGAGTTTTACTTTTCTTCTCCTTATGCCAAGTATGTTATCCAAACAGTCTGTCGAGCATAAATTAAGTCAATACCAAAACTTTGCGACAAGAAATAAACATGTTCCGAGCTTATGTCGCTGTATGTTTAACACAGGACTTTTGTGGCGGAGTCGCAGAACAAGTTACCAGCTTCCAATCAAAAACAAAAAAAAAAATCAAGAAGAGCGAATTACGTTTTATTTATAAATAAATAACAAGAAGATAAACAATTGCTTTGATATAAAATACCCCACACCCACACCTTCGCATTTATTTTTAACCTTGAGGCACACTTAATCTTCTAATGTTTTGTAAATTTTTTATAAGTCTCTTAAGAAGCTCAATAAAGTGTTCGATGAAATGATTTGCCATTTAGAATTAAAGTAAGCGAAGCTTACTCCAAGTCAGTTACCTTACATCTCGCACACATTTACACATTTTCACCCTCGTATCCCAACAATGTGAGTGTCGACGAAAATCCTTAGTAACAGAAAAGGCTCTTGTTGCTTCGCCAGCGGTACACGCAATGTTCTGATTACTCCGGCTGCCCAGATTAACAGTGTCACTTGCTCAACATTAATTTATGGCGTGACACGCCGCACTTAAATTGAGAATATTTTCGGACATAATTTAATTTATTAGAAACTTTCACCAGCCCCAAATGCACCGCAAGGTTATTGAGTTAACTTTTCGTCTACGTCTCCGTCTCCATCTCCGTCTGTCGATGTCAACTCAGCTGTGCAGATTTCCCTGGTTCGTTGTGGCTGCCTGCGAACAATAAGCAAAAAGAGAAATTTAATGAAATTTCAAATTGCCACTCGCTTTTCTGTCTAGAGATCTTTGCTGCTGCCTGCCTTTGCGTGTCCATGTCCATGTCCATGTCCTTTTGTGCACCAGTGACAGCTGCTCATTTCACGCTTGGTAATTTCAATGAATTCTTTTGCCTAGAACGCACGATACCTAGCGACGAGCAACACAATTGTAGGCATGCCACTTCATTAATTAAATTTCAGCATTGTGCAATAGTTATATGAATTGTTTATGGTTTCATTTGTTTATGCAAATATATCCATGATGGGCAAACAATTAAGAGCTGTTTAAACAAGGAAATGAGAGGGGGTTATGCTTACGAAGAACAGATATCTTTGTAATTAAGGGGCTTGGTGAGAATATGATTCATTTGAAAGCGTTTTTATATTGAAAGCTTTTACACATACGGTCACCACCAGCTATTGGCGCCAGCAGTGAAGTAACTAGCCATGAAAAGCAAATTCTCAAACTTTGCCGTTCGGATTCGGCGTTAAACTGTAGGTCCCTTTCTCTTGTGCGAAAAGTTAGGCACACACGCCAGAGATTGTGAGAAGCTTGGCTTGGCCCCGTTTGAGGAGCTGTCAGCCAATTTTACATTTACAGTACACAGGCCGACAAGTTTGGCAAAGCCGACATGTGTGAAGCTATCTTACACTTTACATCGCTGCCTTCTTGAGTTGCAATGGTACGCCACCATCACTTCCACTCTTGGCATGCTTAGCACGCCGGCAGCGTAAGCTGTCCTTTAACAAAGCCTAAGCTGCGCTGCAAATTAATATATCTTCGGAAAAGAAGAAAAACTTTTTGTTTTCACTCTTTTTTAGCTATCGCTCCAAAACCTGATATTTATTATTCGCAGTACGAATGTGCCAAATGAGTTTCGCACTGACCATAATGATGCTGATGCTGTTATCTTGCTGGGGAACCAGCAGAGTGCAAAGACTGGTAGGAGATGGTGATTATGCCAAATTGATGAGGCGGCCCGAGGGACGCCTTCCATGGACACAAAGGCGGGGTAGTGGTCGGACAAAGACACTACCGACCAACACCGGTCCACCTACTTTTTTCCAAGCTGCAATTAATTTATTTCAACTTGGAACTGAACACACGGAAGACGGCATCTAAGCGCACTCGACTTTATCAGCCGTAAGGGTCAGTCTTTTTCAAATCGAACAGGCTCAAAATTCAATTTTTTTTCATTAAAAAAACCGATACTAGATCTTGACACTCCCACCGAAACGTAATTTACGGTTTTGTTAAATTTATTAACAATTTCAAAAATCGTCACGAACGAAAAAATGGGAAAAAGGGTTTCTTGGTTAAAAACGTGATATCTCAGGTTTGGTTTATCGGACAGGTATCAAATTGTTATTGGTGAAAGGTATTTTACTGTAGCTACTCAAATTATAATTTTATAGATTTTTAAATAATTTAATAATATTAAGTAATTGTTGCTAAAAAATGATTTATAATTTTCTCAGTGTTAACCACCTGATATAGCTTCTAAGCATAAACGAATTTATTGCCCTAAACGTAACTTAAAATTTATGTTTTCAAAAAGATGATAGACTCTTAGACTTTAAAAAAAAAATATTAAATTATAAAATTATAAACTAAAAAGACACTACGGTAAAATTATAAATGTAAAAAATATAATTTAAAAAATTTTTTTTATATGGATAATATTATTTTTTTTTTTAGGTTATTTATTATAAAGAAGAAAATTATTTGGATGGTGAGAGTGAGTTGTTGTTTTTTAGTAATTATTATGATGTTTGAAGAGTTTTTAATTATTTGGAACGATTGATTTTTATTATTTGTAAATGGGTTTTATATTTTTTTTTTTTAAAATATTTATTATTTATATTTTTTGGTAATCGGATATTTTTATAGTATGTTTTATTTTGAATTTTTTTTATTGGTTTTAAATTTTTAGGGTATAATTTGGGTAAATCGATATATTTTGTTTTAAGGTTATTTTGATTTGAACGTAAAATATATTTCATTAAATATTTTATAGGATGATGAGTTATCGATTGAGTTGTCCGTCTTTTTTTTTTGGTTGTTTTTCCGCGAATATCTTAGTTTTAAGAATTGTTACACCAGCCAGTTTAAAGTATGTGACTGAAACTTGGCATTGTTAATTTATAAGCTTATAAAATTATTTATATAGAAATGCTATATTAATTAATTTTGTTGTGGTTTAGGGTGGCAGAGTTTCTGAAAGTTGAATATTTAAAACAAATTAAATTCGTATGGAGCTATATGAAATAGACGTCCGTGGCGTATATCATAGTTAAATCTTTGGTGTATAGTAAAAGTTATATTAGCTATGAAGCAACAAGAGCCGTGGTAAAATGGAAAAATTGCTTAGAAAACGTGCAGGTCGTCTTTTACTCGCTCACCCTTAATATTGTCGGAATACCATATTATATATTTGATTTTTTTTAATATATTTATTTATATATGTATTTATGAAATTTTATTTTTTTTATTTATGATTTAAAACAATTTTTTTTTTTTTTGTTGATATTTTTATTAATTGGTTTTTATATTATTTATTTTTTTTAAAAAAGTAATTTGTTCCTCATATAATACTTATTGCAACATTCTGAGTACCTCGTCATATTATGCACGATTTTAGAGTTCAAAGTCGAAATCAATTGTTTGAAGTCAGAATCGAATTCATCACTGTTATGTCACTATTTTGTCACTGTTTGTTACTGTTAAGTCACTGTTATTTCAATGTTTTATCACTGTTTTGTCACCGTTTTGTCACTGTTCAGTCACTGTTTTGTCACTGTTAAGTCACTATTATGTCACTGTTTTATCACTGTTCAGTAACTGTTTACTCACAGTTTAGTCACTGTTAAATCACTGTATTGTACCCGATCAGTCACTGTTAAGTCACTGCTTAGTATCTGTATAGTCATTGTTTAGTCACTGTTAAACCACTGCTAAGTCACTGTTAAGTCACTGTTTAGTCACACTTCAATCACTCTTCAGTCACTGTTCAGTCACTGTTTGGTAAGTGTTAAGTTACTGCTTAGTCACTGTTAAGTGACTGTTTAGTCACTGTTAAGTCATTTAACCCCTCTTTGCACCACTTTCCCATTCTTTCACTCCTCTTTCACAACGTCACGTGACGCTGAAATCAAATTGTACTCAAATCAAATTAAAGCCGATTACAGTCTCGCGAATGCGTGCTAGATGGATGTGGAGGTCAACAAAATTATCCAAAAACCAAACACCCTGAGGGCACATGCACACATACGACTTAAAGATGAACTGACGGCTGACCATAATATTTTAGTACGTCAGCTAAACGTAATAAACAAACATGCTTGATTGATTCTGAAAAGCTGAGCTTAACTGAATTTTAAAAATCAAACTGGTGCTTTTGTACGATTCACGGAGCGTGTTGTGTGACCAGATCAGCCTTATGATCTGCCGTCTGTTCATCTTTCAGCTGAATGTGTGCGTGCGCCCTAGGGGTGTTTGGTTTCTGCAAAATTTTGTTGAATGGATCCAATTTTCTAGGCTGGCAACATTATTCTGCAATAGATTATTTGATCAGATTATTCCAGAGCAGAAGATGATTTACGAAATCAAACGCTTTGCTGAATCCATGAAAACCACATCAGTGTACTGCTTTTTTATAAGGATTTTAAAATTCTATGTTAAATATCAGTTAGTCAGTCATTCTAGCTAAAAGATTTATATGTTTATGTGAGAGATGTCTGTCTGCAGCTGCTGGCATGCAATTTCAATTCAAAAAAGTGTTTGGGGAAATATACCAAATGTGAAAGTGCTCATAAATTTTCTGTTTCCGCTTCGTGCGGTTGGTTAAAGAGCTGTTGCATTAAGGCTAACTCACCAGCCATCCGCTACGCTAAGCCCGCAACCCACAGCTGCATATTACAAACCACTTCTTTTTCACATTTTGCTCTACATTTTTGCACCAGAAAAGGGAAGCTGGCATTTACTACTTTTCTCCATGACTTCACATGGCGGTGACGTGTCAAAATTTGACATGGAAAAATTAACTTTCGCCCGTACGTAGGGATACCAATTTTAACACCGCGAGTAGCTCACTGTCGTGTGCTCTCTTAAACGTGACAATGTCTAGCTGCAAATATGTATTACAGTGGACTAAAGCTTTGGCGTCAATTAAAACCCACAATAAATTGGATTAAATCGTGCTCAGGAAGGGGGTGCGGGAAACCGCTTGAAATTGTTTCTCTTTCAATTTGCCTTGCACTTTTCGAGGCGGAAGTGTGACATTTTTGGTTGTATTGAAATGTATGTTTTCGGCTATAAAATCCACACATTTACACACAACTTTTGGGGCGCAAAGTTTTCGCATTTTATGCCAAAAATTTTGGGCACACATCCGCGCTCGCCCCAGTGGTCACATCTCCTGCTCCAAAAGCCAGCGGCAATGCGGCGGGAAATTGGTTTATTTTATTCCCATCGACAGCTTTATGGATAAGGGTTGGGTTGGGTTGGGTTGGAGTTTGGTGGATGGTCATTTGGGTGTATTCAAATTAACATGCAATACGATTTGTTTAAAATTCCAATTAAAAACATTTTTATTGCTGCGCATAGTCGGGCGTTGAAATAATTAGCGCAACTCTCCACTGAGATGTGTGCTGAGAATTAAGTGATTAAATTGTTTGGCAGTTGGAAGTGCAATAATTTTATACTGATTGGATTATTGATTGAGAATGTCCCTCAATTCTGTGGGTTGCCTTAAGAGAAAAGCCACGAAAGAGCCTCCATTTGGCATTTTCCGATTCAACACTTCAGCGGCACATGAAGGGACTCATGTTTTTTTAAGTCTTCGTGGTTTTTTTCCATCGTGATTGCATTTGTTTGTTTTATCCAGCCATAAAGACAGTAATAATAAAAGATTAATGGAAGACACACAAATAATTAATTTATACGGTGCTTTAACTGAGGGCAGAGAATTTGCCCCACTAATACAGAAAGGCCGAAATGGGTGCACACACATACACAAAGTCTTCTGTCAATTTGGAGTTGTGGGTTTTTTATGTAATGCCTTTGGAATTCCCAAATGCTGGCATGATATGGCCTCTGACAACTTGCAAAATATAGGCAAAGTCTGCTGATGATGAAATAGCGAGGTTCTTAGTACAGCTATACAGTCCACTATCCTCCTATGTGTGTGTGTGTGTGTGTCTTGTTTTAAAAGTTATGAACAAACAACAATTTAGAATAGAGTCGCAGTCGACTCCGTTTCTGTCAGAAATAGGTCAGCTGTTTGCTCTCGCTTACGCTCTCTGAGTGCATTTGGAAAAATGTCCGTCTCGCAATGACCACTGTGATTTCCTATGCGGACAATAAGACTCTCAATGCGGACTATAGCTTAGCAGCGCTCAAAATTGAGCAGCGTAAGATAAAGTATCTCCAATACTCCATGCTCCATGACTTATTGACCTGGAGATTGCTAAAATGTTCGATGATCCAAGCTCAAATATTATATTTATCAAAACTCTGAACTTTAGTTTGTTTTCCGTTCAATTTTAGTCCAGAAAATCGTTCTGAACCAAAAGCTAGGTTCAGCGTCTTTCTGAACCCGCACACAAACACTTTCGCCAGTTCGAACCCCGAAGTGAACCCTTGTCGATTTTTATGAGGTTTGCAGCCCTGATAAAAATCTCATGCCTTTTCCACGTTTCGACTATGCTGCTGGGTTTCCCTTCCATTCCCATCCCAAGTCCCATCCACTTACCACCACCATCCCACCCACTTTTAACCCACTTCCCACCCACTTGCAACCCACTTTCCACCCACAACATATCCACTTCCCACCCACTTCTCACTCACTTCCCACTCAATTTCCACCCACATTCCAGCCACTTCCTACCCACAACACATCCACTTCCCACCCACTTCTTATCCACTTTGCAACCACTTCCCACCCACTTCCCAACCCATCCCACTCACTTCCCACTCATTTTCCACCCATTTCCACCTACTTCCTACCCACAACACATCCACTTCCCACCCACTTACCATCCACTTCCCTCTCAAAATCCACCCACTTCCTGTCCACTTTCCAACCACTTCCCACCCACTTCCCACCCCTTCCCACTCACTTCCCACTCAATTTCCACCCCGATTCCACCCACTTCCTACCCACAACAGATCCACTTCCCACCCACTTCTTATCCCCTTTCCAACCACTCCCACCATATTCCCACCCACTTCCACTTCCTACCCACAACACATCCACTTCCCACCCACTTACCATCCACTTCCCATTCAAAATCCACCCTCTCCTATCCACTTTCCAACCACTTCCCACCCACTTCCCAACCCTTCCCACTCACTTCCCACTCAATTTCCACCCACATTCCACCCACTTCCTACCCACAACACATCCACTTCCCACCCACTATCCATCCACTTTCCACCCACTTCCCAACCCATTCCCACTCACTTTACACTCAATTTCCACCCACATTCCACCCACTTCCTATCCACTTTCCGCCAACTTTACACCCACAACACTTCCACCCACTTCCAGTCACAACACATCCACTTACCACCCACTTCTTATCCACTTTCCAACCACTTCCCACCCACTTCCCAACCCCTTCTCACCCACTTCCCACCCACATCCCACTTTTATCCCACCCACAGTTTTTTGCGAGCAGAATTTTCCCGCCGTTCGCCTCATGGGCGGATTTTCCAAAATGGGAAAAACACGTGTCGAATTAGAAATAAGTACGGAAAGCGTACTTTGCTTACAAACCAAGTTTCAAGTCAATCGGATAAAAATCTTTCCCCGCATTTTCCAAAAATCCGTCTTAGTGCGCACTTTCACCATTAACAAAAACTTCTGTCCATAATTTAGCTTTCTATCTCATCAGTCAGTCAATCAGGACACTCTCTTTTATAGATATAAAGATTAGTTTTCTTTCTGATTTTCTCTTTTTTTTATTTAATTGACTTTGTGTTCTTTCTCTGGGGATCGAACTCTGAACCGCGCGGCAACTTAACGCAAGAGTCGGCATCGCAACCATCACGGCTGCCGACTTCGATCGATACATTGCAGTGGCCGGTGATCTAAGGTAGTCTAAGGTAGCGCAAATCGGACCTCTCTCTCTCTCTCTCTCTCTCTGTTCCAGGAGCGGCCAGCTCTAAGTCTTACGTGCTTTTCACACAGACGGTAGCCGAACTTATGACTGTATGAATCTGTGAGCACAGAAAAGCAAGTAAATCGGCTGTAGCCTTTCGTGCACACCAACACTTGCTCATTTTTTCTGTCCTCTCCATTTGGTCGGCCCAGCTCGATTTGTCAGTGGATCGATTTCGTATGTATTCTACCTTTCTTAGGCTCTTACTACTCTATCTTCTGTCACAATATAATGAGCGAAATTAGCCAAACCTCCCACCCCCGACCTAGACCTCGGCGCCATTGTCTGACCATAGCTATACCACAAGTTACGTCTGCAAATACACTCAACTAAATATTATAAATTTTGAAAGTATTGTGTTACATTTGTTTCTATTGTTTGGTTAAGTTAGCTTTAAAATTTTGCTGTTATGAGTAAAGAAGATAAGCTAAAAAAGGGTCCACGCTATCCGGTCCAACAGGATGAGTCAGATGATCCGGCCAACACAGAGCCTACAAAACGGATTGAGGAGCCAAAGCCAACTCAGAAAACTGAAGCAGTTCCACCAACCACACCGCCCCCGCCCAGACCTGTACGAGCTCGACCTGAGCGTGATCCCACACGCCAAACGGATAGATATATAAAAACCAGTGAGTAACGCCCCACCAGTTCAATCTGGTCTTCTCGTCTAGCTACTGTATTTTTCAGCTGAGGATGATAAAAACTCGGGTTTTGAAAAAATTGCGGTGATTCTGTCCCTAATTCTGGTGGTGATTACCTTTCCCATTTCCATATTAATGTGTTTGGTTGTACTCAAGGAGTTTCATCGCATTGTGGTCTTTCGCCTGGGACGTGTTAGGTAAGTGGTTTGCTAAGGTTTCACTTAATACCTTTCGGTAAAATGTTTACGCAGAAAGGGGGCAAGGGGTCCAGGCATAACCTGGATTTTACCCTGCATTGACAATTTTGTCAGGGTGGATTTGCGCACCACGGTGGAAGAGGTTCCCTCACAAGACATACTTACAATGGATTCGGTAACCATCAGTGTGGATGCAGTGCTTTACTATTGCATTTACAATCCCATGGATGCAGTAATACAGGTGGATGATGTACATCAGGCTGTCATGTTTATAGCACAGACCACACTACGGAATATAGTGGGAGCAAAGGGTTTGATTCAATTACTTACCTCAAGGGAAAGTCTGTCTAGGGAGATAGGATATGCGGTGGATGATTCAACCGAAAGATGGGGAGTGAGAGTGGAAAGGGTTGAACTGTAAGTTTAGAGAAACGGGAAGTAGAAGCCAACTTTGATAACTTTAAATTGTGTAGGAAGAATATCAGTTTGCCCGAAAGTCTACAAAGATCGCTGGCCAGTGAAGCGGAGGCTCTCCAGAGAGGCTAGGGCCAAAATCATTTCAGCAGAGGGTGAGCTCAAAGCCTCCAAGGCCTTGAAGGAGGCCTCCGATGTAATGTCTGAGAATCGAATTACTCTACAGGTAAGCCTACTAACTCCGATTCTTTAAGTTAAATCTTAAATGCTGAATCCTATTTTCAGCTAAGACACTTGCAAATTCTCACCTCAATAGCCTCAGAGCGTCATTGTAAAATTATTTATCCCTTCCCCATGGAGATGATGGCACCATTTGAGGCAGAAACAGCAGCTGGTGGTGGTGCGGGTGGTGGTGGCGGTGGTGGTGCCTCTGGCCCGCGTGATAAGAACTTGCCATTTTTGCCCTTTTTCAGCTCTAAAATAGAGCAGCCACCGACCATTTCTAAAACTGAAACTACTCCCCCCCAAGAAGTGGAACCTGAAAAGAAACCCACAGAGTCCACCCAACTACAACCCATTAATCCCACTGAAATAAGTATGTTCCAATTCCCTCTACTCATTTAGCCAAAGTCAAATTTTGTTTATCCTTTTAGACGAATTGGTTCCAGCAAAAGCCACACAAACTGATTTTGAACAAATTTGACTTTGGTCGGCAAGTGAACAAAAAATAAACGATGTTTCATCATTTCACACACTTAGAACTGCCCACGACGCGATTGCCCTCTGTGGCTATTCAGTTGTATCAACAATATATGCAAAGCCGACAACAATGAACCGCCAGGCATTTTGATAACAATGACTTAAGTCACGGTCCTTGGCCCAGCAAATACAGGAGCAGGCTGGGTGGGCTGGCTCATTGACAAGACGAAGCGTGAAATGAGCAGCAGTCACGTCAACATGAACAAGGAGTTTATGGAATAGCTGAAGGCGTTTTGGGTGACACAACCAAAGCTGTTTTTAAATTGTAATAAAAAGTGAATGCTTTAAAATTTATCACCTTGGTTATAAATTGGGAATTTTGGACAATTTTTCAATGCGATAGTGGGTAGAATTTATGGCACAGCAGCTTTCAAGCAAAAATGGAAAAGTAGACAGAAAGCCAAATGGAAGAACCAGACAAATAGAAATTATACCATATTTATTATATATAAAATTTTTATCCGAATCAGAAAACCTCATTTTGAAGTCAATCGTGAGAGTCAAATATTTACCAAATTTAGTGGATTTTCTCTAAATTTGTTTCCTCTGTAGAGCCCAGAAATCAGATCATACTACATAGGCTTGAAGTCAAAACGTTTTACTACTTTCTTTTTCACCATTACGACTTTGCTGCTGCGCTCTTACCACCCCCATCCCACTCCACCCATTCCCCCTCTACTTCTTAAACAACTTCCACCTGTTTCTCACCCACATCCCTCCCACCTCCCGCCCACTTCACGCTTACATCCCACCACTCTCCCGCTCAGATCCCACCCCCATCCCTTCACTTTTGCCGGGATTCCCACACACCACCCACTTCCTTCACATCCTCCACTTCCATACTTACGCCACTTCCCACATACCGCCCACATCCCTCCCACATCCCCCCTCTTTTCCCCTCCCACATCACCCCATACTTCCCTTCCCCACCGTCCCTCCCAATCCCACGCCCCCCAGTTTCCCCCACACTTCCCCCAAACTTCCTTCCCTGTCCCTACCACTTCCCCCGCCCACATCCCACCCACATCCCTACCACTTCCCGCCCACATCCCATCCACCCACCACCCCCATCCCACCCCACCCACTCCCCCCACTTACTCTACTTCCACCCGTTTCCCACCTACTTTCCACCCACTTCCCGCCTACATCCCACCCACTTATCACCCAATTCCCGCCCAGATATAATTCACTTCTCACCCACATCCCTCCCACTTCGACGTACCACTTCCCACCCACATCCCCCCAGTTCCTGCCCACTTTCCACCCACCTCCCGCCCACCTATTCTCCCACTTCCCAGTGGGCATCCCGCCGGTATTTCCAACATCGGAAAACGCAATTTCAGTGTTAATTATTTGAGTATTCCACCCACAAACCTAGTTTCAAGTCAATCGGGTGAAAAATAGTTTTTTTCATGCAAAGTTTTCTAGAATTTTCCGGCCGTTGGGTCAAATTTTCCAACATCGAAAAATCACATCTCAATTTATTTCATTTACTATTCTAACAAACCAAGATTCAAGTCGATGAGGTGAAAAATATTTATTTCATGCAGAATTTTCCGGCCATTTTCCACGTGGGGAGTTTTTCAAAATTGGGAAAACACGTGTCGAATATTTTGCGTACTATGCTTGCCAAGTTTCAAGTCAATCGGATGAAAAATAAATTTTTACCATACAGACTTTTCCGACACTTTTCCGGCTTTTCCGGGTGGGATTTTCCGGAAAATTGGAACACAGTTATTGTTGAATTTTCATAAAGATCTTTGAAAATGAGTTTGAATCTAATCGGATAATAAACAAAGAAGTTTCATACAACAGTTTTCCATGAATTTTCCGACTTTGGGGATAGATTTTCCCAAATTTGATAGTCACTTTTTTATGTTTTGTTATGTGTAATTTTGGAAATGAGTTTGGCGCTAATCGCTGGCAACTGAAGTTTCGTCCAAACAACCTTGACCACCCACTTTCCACCCAGAGGAGGTAAATTTTCCGGAAGGTATGCAGTTGTTGTTGAATTTTCATATAGATCTTTGAAAATGAGTTTAAACTTGATCGGATGAAAAAAAAAGTTTCATACAACATTTTTCCGCGTATTTTCCACATTTCCCGACAGAATTTTCCAAAATCCGTTCTTAGACTACTCACTTTCAGCATAAGATAAAACTACTGTGAAAATCTCATGTTTCTATCTTTTATGGTTTGGGCTGTGCGACGGTCACCAGTCAGTCAGTCAGTCAGTCAGGTTGAACTAAACTTTTATATATATATGTTGTAATTTTTGTCTCCCGTTTTACTCAGGGGCTCAGCCTACCTGGACCTCCTGGAATCCTCGGTATAAACCAGAGTAGTGATCAGGGATCCTGGAGACCGAGTGTTCTTGAATGGGGGGGGGGGGGTAATCTTCGGTGGGAACTAGAGGATAAACTTGACCTTGAGACCGGGAATCCTCGGTAGAAACCAGATGAGGAACTTGACCTAGAGACCGGGAGTCCTAGTAGGAATCCTCTGCAGAAAGCAGAGACTGAGAAATCCTACCAGACCAAGGGATCCTACAGGTGGGGGTATCCTCGGTGGATACCGGAGGAGCACAGTCCAGTCGGTTTTTTCTCAAATTTAACTGCATTACAATGACAGTCGAATGAGATCTGGCTGAATTAAATGTTCGAAAACGATTTCAAACCATTCAGTTTCAAGCTAATTCCCTCTGAAAAAACGTTCCTTTTCCATTCACGTCATGATTTTCTGCTCGAACTTATGATCACTAATCATTAATTTATTTTTGAAATATCCAAAATCAGCAATGCAAACGAGCAAAACAGAGGGAATTGAAACAACTCGGAAAACAAAACTACTGCAATGACCGCCTACTGCGCCACGTGTTGAACTAAATAGCGAAATGTGCACCTACAGCGACTGATGTTGAGAATTTTCTTTTGTTGTGGGATATCTTTTTTATTTTGGTTAGAAAAGTTTTTGGGGGTAAATTTTTTTTTTTGGTGTGACGGTGGCGGTAATCTTTTTTGTTTTTTTTTGTTTTTTTTTTTTTGGGGGTTTGACCACCCAGCGGTTAACTGGTTGTGTATAAGCATAAATATAAATATATTTTTTTTTTACTAGCATATAACCCGTCGCGCTTCGCTGCGCCTTCAACAGTAAAGAATCAATAAAATATTTAGTTTAATGTTGATCGTAAAGAGTCAAATATTTAACGAATTTGAAAATATTTTTTAAATTTGTGTCCCCAGTAGAGCCCAGAAATCGAATCTAACATTCATAGGCTTGAAATCATCGTTATGCTACTTTGCCTAATCCCCGTTTCGACTTTGCTGCTGGGCTTTCCTTCCAATTCCCACCCACTTCCGATTCACTTCCCAACCACTTACCACCCCATTCCACCCACTTCCTATCCATATCCCACCCAGTTTCCACCCACTTCCCGCCCACATCCCACCACCCACTTCCCAAAAACACCCCACCCACTCACCATCCACTTTTCAACCACTTCCCTCCCATTTCCTAGTGAGCATCCCGGCGGTATTTCCATCACATTTATCACTACAAACCGAGTTTCAAGTCAATGGGAAAAAAATAGTTTTGTTGCATCTAGAATTTTCTGGAAATTTTCACGCCTGAAGAGTGGATTTTCAGACATTGCAAAATCACATTTCAAATTATTTTGTATTCTCCTTACAAACCGCGTTTCAAGTCAATCTGTTGAATAATAGTTTTTTGCATACAGAGTTTTGCAGGAATTTTCCGACCGTTGGGTCATATTTTCCAACACCGAAAATCACATCTCAATCTATTTCACTTACTACTTCTGCAAGCTGACTTTCCAAGCCAATCGGATAAAAAAGAAGTTTTTTGCGTGCAGAATTTTCCGGCCATTTTTCCCGTAGGCAGTTTTTCAAAAAATTGGTACGCAGTTATTGTTGAATTTTTATATAGATCTTTGAAAATGAGTTTGAATCGGATCGAATGATAAACATTCGACAGATCGATTTTATAAATTTTAGAGTCACGCTGTTTCTATTTTATTTTGTGTAACTTTGAAAATGAGTTTGGAGCTAATCGCTGGCAACTACACTCTTGCCCATGCAACCTTGACCACCCATTTTCCACCCGGGGGTAGTGAATTTTCCGGAATATTGGTTAGCAGTTATTGTTGAATTCCGAATCCGATCCACTCCATTTCCGAATTCCAAAATCCGATCTTAGTACTCGATTTCAGCATAAGACAAAACTACTGTGAAAAGCTCAGCTTCCTATCGTTTGTAGTTTAGGCTTTGCGGCAGTCACCAGTCAGTGAGTCAGTCAGGTGGAACTCTTTTATATTTATAGATATTAAAATTCCATTCAAACAATTCAGGATTTGTTTGAGCATCTTTATCTATATAATAGACTAGCAATAACCCGTCGCGCTTCGCTGCGCCTTCAACAGTATAGAACCAATGCACACCTATTTCCCATCCACATCCCAACCACTCATCACCCAATTCCCACCAATTTTCCACCCAAATTCCACCCACATACCACCCACTTCCCACCTACATCCCATCTACATCCCATCTGCATCCCATCTAAATCCCACCCACTTCCCGCCCACATCTCATCCACTTCCCACCCACATACCATCCACTTCCCGCCCATATCCCACACACTTCCCATCCACTTACCACCCACATCCCACCCACTTCCCATCCACTTACCACCCACATTCCACCCACTTCCCATCCACTTACCACCCACATTCCACCCACTTGCCACCCTCATACCACCCACTTCCCGCCCACATCCCACCCACTTCCAGAACAACTTACCACCCACATCCCACTCATATCCCTTCCACATCCCATCCACATTCCAACCACTTCCCAGTGGGCATCCCGGCGGTATTTCCAACATCGGAAAATGAAAACACAAATGAATTCTCATTTTGACCTTACAAACCGAGTTTCAAGTCAATCGGGTGAAAAATAGTATTATCCATGCAGAATTTTCCCGCATGGGGGCGGATTTTCCGACATTGAAAAATCACATTTCAAATTATTTTGTATTCTACCCTTACAAACCGAGTTTCAAGCCAATCGGATGAAAAGTATTTTATTTCATGCTGACTTTTCCGGGAATTTCCCGACCGTTTGGTAAAATTTTCCAACATCGAAAAATTGCATTTCAAATTATTTCGTATTCTGTTCTTACCGAGTTTCAAGCCAATCGGATGAAAAATAGTTTTTTGCATGCAGAATTTTCCGGCCATTTTCCTCGTGGGCGGTACAAACCAATTTTCAAGTCAATCGGATGAATAAAATTTTTCCTCATGATTTTCTTTTCCATTTTCTTAGTGCGCGCCTGCATAACTAAACGAAGGTCTATGCCAAATCTCAAACCTGTAGGATAAGCCGTTTAGGCTGTGCGTTGATAATATGTCACCATATCAGTCGGGCGTACACATTTATATATAGATATAGTGATGAAACAATGAGTAAAAAATGGTTTAACAGTGAGTAAACAATGGATTGTTTGTTACTAAAAATAACTTAACCGTGATATCTGATCTATATACCATTGAGAGATCTTGTGATAGCCCTTTAATTTAGCATCATGTTTCACATCAAAAGCCTCTTTTTTTTGACCCCCCCCCCCCCAGCCTCTTTAAAAAAAGTTTTACTAAAAAAATACAAACAATATTTACCATAACTTTATCTTTTAACATATTTTTCTTTTTTCTCCCTCGACGTGTAAAAATAAAAAAAAATTTATTTTTCTGCTCTAGCAAAGCTCCAAATTGTTCATCCGCAGTCAGAGAACGCGAGGCTGATCCCCACTTCTGATATCAGGGTCGAAGACATTTCGCTTACCCCTTAATTGAACTAATTTGACATATGTACAGGGTTGTCCATATCGAGGACCCATCTGGCAACGCCATAACTTTGACAGAGATATCGATCGTTTAATGATACGCGGGTTTAGCGTCAGTCCCAACAGATTTTTACCATGGAACAATATACGCCACGCGAGCGTTGGAAAAGACAAAATTTACATTCAACAGAACAAGTCAATTGTGAAACTCCAACGCTTTCAAAAAATTTCACATTTCCACATTTCACATTGAATGGGACCGTAAATAAGCAAAATTGCCGTATTTACGCCACTGAAAATCCTGAGGAGATTCAAGAAGTGCCCTCTTCATGACGAAAGTCACAATTGAGGCGTAGGCGAAAACGGTCATTGGGCCGTTTTTCTTCCAAATGAAAATGGCCATGCTGTTACCATCAACCAGGAGCGTTATCGCGACATGATGACCAATTTTGTGATGCCAATTATTCGTCGAAAGCATATGAGGCAGTCTCTGGTTTCAACGGACGGCGCTCCACCGCACACAAGTCGCATAACAATCGATTTTCTGAAGAAAATGTTTACGTTAACAAGCCAAGGACCGTAGAAGAGCTCAAGGACAACATTCGTGAAGAAATAGCCGCTATTCCGGCCGAAATGTTGGCGAAATCGATGGAAAATGCTGCAAAAAGGGCACAATACGCCATCAACGCCAGAGGCGGCCATTTGAGAGATATCATATTCAAAAATTGATGTAAACAAATATACTTGGAACAAATTAAATGATTAAGATTGCCAACCGCCAAATTTTTATTTTTTTCTTTGATTTTTTTTTTTAAAAACATGGGTCCGTCGAATATGGGCAACCCTGTATCAAGGTGAATTTACTATAAGGTGACGTATTCCGATGTGGTGAGGGGGTAAATTTTTAATTCGTCTTTTTGTTTTTTAAATATTTGATTTTTGCTTTGTTTTGAAAATGTTATGCTTCCCACGTTTGGTTTTGTTTGATTTTATTGAAAGGTGGATGATTTTTTTTATAAAAAATATGAATTATAAAATAAATTATAATTTTAAAAAAATTTTATTAAAATATAAAAATTAAAAAAATTTTGTTTTAGCCCCTGCTTTTGTTTTTTTGCGGTTTTAGTTTTTTTTTTTGGCCCGGAACATCGTGGGGGGGGTTTGTCCCCCCCCCGCTTTTGTACTGAAAAAATATGATTTAATGGTGTGTTTTTTGTGGGGGTGGTGCGAAAAAAAAATTAATTATTTAGATTGCTGGAGAGGTATTAAGCAGTGGTGCACAAACACACACTATCAAGCTTTGCGATGGTGTGTGTAGCAGCGAAACACGAAGTAAACATCATCCCAGTGGGACTTGACTGCATGCTAGAAGCACATCTGGCATACAACTTTTGCCACTGAGAAGCAGTTGCAAAAACCTGCAATCTTCCATTCGCTTTTGTACAGGGGCGGAACGCAGCAGGAACTGTTCTAATAGAACGGCCTTTTGCATGGGTTGTTGTTGTAGGTTCAACTTCGTAAAAACGCTCGGCTCTCCCTTCCAACTTTAGTTTCCATTTGCACGCTGTCAGATGGCGTTCTCTTGGCAGTGGTATTTGCACGCATGCTGGCATGGTTTCCAAAAAGAACGCATTTAGAACGTGTGCTACTAGAACGTATTGAGCATGGCATCCTGCACCAGTGCTATTAGAATGTGTGGAGCATCGCGTGCCAAAGCAGTTCCAAAGGAACGTACCCATTAGCCCAATTTTGAAAATGATTTTAAAAATATAGTAAAACACAAACTCATCCTTTTTAGTGAATATTTCATAGTAACTAATAATATTTTTTTATTTTAAAATTCAATATTGGGGCTACATACATACATTCTTTACGGTGCTCTTTGTATATAAAAAAAAAAACACTTTTTTAATGCTTTAAAATATGTCGAGAGCTCTTGGGAGTAGTCTTCAGGTAGGAGTAACTGCGTCGGGCCAGTCCAGCAGTCCTAGAAATATTATTACATGTATGTTTATTTACTTACTTTAATTACGCATTACAACATTGATGCCCCAATATTCCTCCAGGACTAAAAAATGCAGAGCAAAAAAATTTAAATACAAAGACATATTTAGCTTTCAGCATTCATTCAATTAAATACTTACCACTAACAAATATAAAATGAGAACCACATTAAATTTTCAATTCAATGCGAGGCAAACATCAACTTCTAACTGAAGGCAAATGAAAACGGGGACACTCAAAAACCACGTGTTTTTGCGTGTTCCCCTTTGTTTTCTTAATTGTTATCCATTGCTTTTCGTTGATTCTCTGTTCGGGTCTCATTTCGCATTTTGGTTTCCAAAAGCACAGGTGCTGCATGCGTGCCATTAGAAGGGACGTTTGCATGTTATGCAGATTTTATGCCTTCCAATATACTGCCAAAGGAACATGCTTGCAATAAACGAACGATCGCTAATCGTTCGGGTCCCACTTCCGATTTTGGGTTCTAATAGCACAGGTGCTGCATGCGTGCCATTAGAAGGGACGTTTGCATGTTATGCAGATTTCTTCCCTTCTAACCCACTGCAAAAAGGAACGTGCATCCGATTTCATACAGATTGCATGCCGTTTTTCATACTGCAAAAATTGGTAGTGCATTCTTCCTTGTAAAAAGAACAGTGCCAGATGGCATTCTTTTGGGAACCACGTTCCGTAAAGTCCGACTGGGTAAACGCCATTGGTCAAATATAGGCTACAAACAAACACTCATATGTGTGTGCGTGCATTTTATAGAGCACACGTATTCTCTCTCTTTATGCGTGTGTCGGCTGCGACGCTGGCAGAATTTTGCCTTCCTATCCCACGGGGTAGAAAAGGGAAAAATGACATTTGGGCACCACTGCTTTAGAGTCTTCTCTTCTATTTCATTGAGGAAAAAAACAATGAAAAAAACAGAGCACACGATGAATCTCACTCGAATATTGACTTTCAGGAACAACGCTAGATAGCAGATCACTAGCTAGTTTCACAACCCTAGACAGTTCAAATTAAATAAGCCGCGCAATATGCCCTATCCCATCTCCAACATATAGATAACTTATCATGATATTTTATTTGTAAATAACCAGGATAACAGAGTTCAAAATGCTCTTACCCTAATGTGTCGAAAAGTAGTATGTTTAAAATAAACCATTTGTAATAAGCTCTTTACCTTATAAAACCTCACTTGGCAATGCCATTTCTCATGTTTTATTGATTTATAAATTGTAGCTCTCTTATCCTGGTGACTGACTCCGATGCCTCGATTGTGTCTGAATAAGCAACGCCTCGTTGTTATGGACATTTCTTCCTGCTCAACGGACCTGTCACAGCGCCGTTCGCCACTTGCCATCATCCGGATTGAGGGATTGGCCAGGCGATTGTACTAAACTCTTGCACATGAATAATTTATGCATTGTCCCCGACTCCAGGACATCGTTCATACGCACAATAGCCGGCAATTGTGCGTTCAATATGACTCGGCTGCATGCTGCGTAAGCCTTGAACGGAAAGAACAGGAAATTCCCAATTTTCTATAAGACCGTATAAAACTAAAAATTTAAAGAATACTTTTAAGCATTTTTATTTAGCTTTTTTTTGTTTCAAGCTTTCCTAGAAATATTTGCACACAGTTTTTAGGAAGTGGAATGTGTTAAAAGCGCCCGCAGGTAAAAATAATTGCGATTATACTCGCCATTCTTCTGCTTGACAGAGGGAGAAGGTGCCTGTCTCGCGCAGACATTAGATGGAGTTGCTTTGTGATGCCATTCATGGGATTTAGGTTCCCCAGCGTTTTTTTTTTTTTTTTTTTTGTTGTTGTGTAGCTGGAGGAGAAACGTGAAATGGGAAAACCGCACAGTTTAGCAACCTCAGCCAGTTCAGTTTTATGTGGAGACAAGGAAAATGGAAAATATCAAATGGCAAAATATTATATTTGCGTTCATTAAACACCTGTTCTCTGCAAAGTAAGTGTTTAATTAATGATTAATAAATTGCATACAAATATCAGCTTATTAATTAAGCAATTATATTGTAAACGTCATTACCAATTAAAAAAAACTGTATGCCAGAATTGTCAACAATCAAATGTGAAATTGATTACGAAGTCAACTAATTAGGCTTTACAGCTGTGCAAATTTCCATAATCGTTTTTGATTGTCACACAAAAAAATTGATATACAATTCAAATGTGAAAGAGCAATTTATTTTATGTGGTCCGGTCGGACAAACAAACTTCCGGCAAACTGCAAGCAGCTCTGGCTCCAGCTTAAGTTCATCCTTTGTCTGCTTGAGGAAGAATTATAATTTTCCTGCGTAGAAAAACGGAAACATCTCACTGTATGGAATGGGGGAAATAAAGTGCAACTTTATAAATATTTATCCTCAAAATAGAACATGCAATTCTTTCCCACTCACTCAGCAAGAGACTTGAGCCGCGGCAGAGACTATTTATATAACAATAGCAAGTATCTGTGGGTGGCATTAGTATACAACGCATAATATTAATAATGGAAGGAGACACGTTAAGAAAAACCAAAAAATTTTCTCATAAAAACCCACTTTTCGACCGATAGTTCCTATGACAGCTATAAGATATAGTCACCGTTTGAACAAAAACTTCCTAATCTAGGAAAGGTATAGAATTAATAATTGGAAGTGGGAGCCGTTAACATAAAAACGAAAAGTTTTTCACAAAGACCCACTTTTCGACCGATAGTTCCTATGGCAGCTATAAGATATAGTCACAAATTTGGACAAAAACTTCCTAATCTAGGAAAGCGTATAGAATTAATAATTGCTGAAGGGGAGCCGTTAACAAAAAACAAAAAGTTTTTCACAAAGACCCACTTTTCGACCGATAGTTCCTATGGCAGCTATAAGATATAGTCATCCGATCCGGTCGGTTCCGACATATTAGCAGTGTGCAGTAAAAAGAAGACTCGGGCAAAGTTTCAGCCGATAGCTTTAAAACGAGAGACTAGTCGCGTAGAAACAGACAGAAAAAAAAACAACATGAAAACAGTTTTCTCACTGTGAATTGTGTTGGCCAAGGGAATGTTATTGCAACTGCTTTGCAGGGTCTTAAAAATTGTTCACAGTAAAGCCATTCAATTTTACTACAAATGTATGACAATCGTTGAAATCTGATGGAAATTTTTAAGCATTTTATTGCAGAAACACTATAATAGCTTAAAGTCTTGGCTTAATTTAACTAAACCTTGGAACTTTGCTATGACAATAGTTTATTATCAATGAAAAGGATTCAATTATGCGCCCATTGTGCCCTTCGTAAAGTCCCTACTAAGTTCACAGAGGCAAAAAACCTAGAATATTGGACTCAAGATGACCACAAACGTTAACAAAAACATTTCATGAACGGTTTTATTCAAGCACAATATTTTTTTAACGACCTTTATGATAATAAAACCTTCAATATTATGCCTGCTCGAGGTCTGGTTATGATTTCACATTATAGAGTTTGTCCGGAAAGTAATAGGACTGAGTCGATTTAAACAAATTTATTCAGCCAATCGTTACAATTCTTTAAAAACTTTCAAAATAGCCTCCTTCTGCGTCAATGCAGCGCTGCCAGCGCGATTTCCAAGTAATGAAGGCGTCACGGAAGGCATTCTCCAGAATAGCCTTGACAGCCGCGCGGAATGCTGTTTGGATCCCCTCTCTTGTACCAAAATGCTTTGCCTTTCATCGGCCTTTTCAGGCGAGGAAACAAAAACAAAGTCCGGGGGGGCCACATCTGGGCTGTAGGGCGGCTGCGGAAGCGTTGGGATGCCGGCCTTGGTCAGGTAGCTATTCACAAGAAGTCACTTTTCAAGTTCACTTTTGGGACCATCTTCGCGCACACCTTGCGCATGTTCAAATGCTCCGTCACAATGTCATAAAACAACAGATTTTTTTTTAAATTTAACTTCTAGGCAATTAAACGAATACCTAGTCGACGGTCTGAGTTCCAAACTTTGCGCACACGAGTCACATGGTCAGTGTTTGTCGATGTTGAAGGTCTTTAAACCGGCCCCCAAAAGGCAACATCTGGGTATTAAAGGTTCCCATATTCGACGGACCCATGTTTTTTTTTTTTTTTTAAATCAAAGAAAACGAGAAGGTTGCTTAACGTCTGTGCCGAAGTTTTTATACTTTTGCAAATGTTTTAATACATCAGAGTTTAAGAACGCCAGCATTAAAACAAACAATTTTTCTAAATAAAACCCACTTTTCGACCGCTAGTTCCTATGACAGCTATAAGATATAGTCATCCGATTTTGACCAAAACTTCCAAAATCTTTGTAAAAGCGCATAAT
Organism: Lordiphosa stackelbergi; assembly: GCA_018904235.1. Classification (NCBI taxonomy): domain Eukaryota; kingdom Metazoa; phylum Arthropoda; class Insecta; order Diptera; family Drosophilidae; genus Lordiphosa; species Lordiphosa stackelbergi. The sequence continues at coordinate 29,382 of JAEIFU010002147.1, forward strand.
ATTAATAATTGCTGAAGTGAGACACGTTAACATTAAAAACAAAAAATTTTTCTAAATAAAACCCACTTTTCGACCGCTAGTTCCTATGACAGCTATAAGATATAGTCATCCGATTTTGACCAAAACTTCCAAATCTTTGTAAAAGCGCATAATATTAATAATTGCTGAAGTGAGACACGTTAACATTAAAAACAAAAAAATTTTTCTCATAAAAACCCACTTTTCGACCGCTAGTTCCTATGACAGCTATAAGATATAGTCATCCGATTTTGACCAAAACTTCCAAAATCTTTGTAAAAGCGCATAATATTAATAATTGCTGAAGTGAGACACGTTAACATTAAAAACCAAAAATTTTTCTCATAAAAACCCACTTTTCGACTGATAGTTCCTATGACAGCTATAAGATATAGTCATCCGATTTGGACAAAAACTTCCTAACTTATGTGAAAGCGTATAGAATTAATAATTGCTGAAGTGGGAGCCGTTAACATTAAAAACGAAAAAGTTTTTCTCACAAAGACCCACTTTTCAACCGATAGTTCCTATGGCAGCTATAAGATATAGTCATCCGATTTGGACAAAAACTTCCTAACTTATGTGAAAGCGTATAGAATTAATAATTGCTGAAGTGGGAGCCGTTAACATTAAAAACAAAAAAGTTTTTCTCACAAAGACCCACTTTTCGACCGATAGTTCCTATGGCAGCTATAAGATATAGTCATCCGATCCGGTCGGTTCCGACATATTAGCAGTGTGCAGTAAAAAGAAGACTCTGTGCAAAGTTTCAGCTCGATAGCTTTAAAACTGAGAGACTAGTTCGCGTAGAAACAGACAGACGGACAGACGGACAGACAGACGGACGGACAAAGCTCAATCGACTCAGCTCGTCGTCCTGATCAAGAATATATATAGTTTATAGGGTCGGAAATGAATATTTCTATGCGTTGCAAACTTCTGGGCAAAATTATGATGATTTTGCACACAAAAAAATTTGGCCGTTGGCAATCCTAATCATTTAATTTGTTCCAAGTAGATTTGTTAACATCAATTTTTGAATATGATATCTCTCAAATGGCCGCCTCTGGCGTTGATGGCGTATTGTGCCCTTTTTGCAGCATTTTCCATCGATTTCGCCAACATTTCGGCCGGAATAGCGGCTATTTCTTCACGAATGTTGTCCTTGAGCTCTTCTACGGTCCTTGGCTTGTTAACGTAAACCTTTGACTTCAAATATCCCCACAAGAAGAAGTCAGGCGGCGTCAAATCGGGCGAACGCGGTGGCCAGTCCAAATCACCACTTTTCGACATCAAACGGCCCGGAAACAATTTCTTCAGAAAATCGATTGTTATGAACTGCCTCATACGCTTTCGACGAATAATTGGCATCACAAAATTGGTCATCATGTCGCGATAACGCTCCTGGTTGATGGTTGATGAACAGCATTGCCATTTTCATTTTGGAAGAAAAACGCCCAATGACAATCTGCTTGGACTGACGCTTCAAACGCGGTATCTCTGTCAAAAGTTATGGCGTTGCCAGATGGGTCCGTCGAATATGGACAACCCTGTATTAACTAATTGTTTTCTCCTTGGGGCACCAATGATCTGATCACCGCTTCAACCGTTAAAAGGGTTAAACGCTTCCAAATACTGGCTTTTACAGGTAGGGTGGGTAAAGAGAGATGGACACAAGACCTCGTCCTTCTATTATTTAAACTTGCATCCTGAATGTGGTTATTCCCTTTCGTTCTTACCTTTAGCTCTGTCAATCTTTAGTTTTGAAGCTCACGCCCAAGCCCCTAATGAACCCCATAAGCTTAGACAGATCTGCTTCTGAGCCGTAGGCCAATTTCTTCGCGTTCGTCACATACTCATGACCACAAAGCAAAAAGCATCCAACATTAAAGCCATATTGTTTTAAAAAATTTCTGATTTTCAAAGTAGCAAGTTTAAGACGGCTCGAGGTCATTAGTTCTTAGCACGCTATACTTTTCTGTCAGCAGTTTAAATTTGACTCTCAGCAATAATCAAACAACTTTAACTAACACATTTCAGTTTATAAACGAAATTGATTTGAAAAATACAGATTATTTAGTTGGATTCAGCCAAAATTAAAATGTTAATATCCATTTTGTCCTCATCAATCCATGGGACAACAGCTTTACTATACACCGCCAGCTGTACACTGAACGCAGATTGTGCCGGCGTTTGAAAATCGATCTTGAGAGACTTTTGGGGGCCAACACACTGAACTGGAAAAGCAGACGAGCTCTACGTTTGGAAGGATGCAGCTTTAGGCCATACATATATACATTGCTGCCCACATTCTTCGAGCGACTGGAAATTTCGTAGATATCGGTTGCCTTAATTAAAGGCCAGCCAAATATTTCAAGGAGCTCCCACGGTTTCGTTTTAACTTTTCATGGAACATTTGTTCCCCAATTATGGCCACAAAATCAATGCGCTGCTTTTGCTCACTCCGTTCATTTGCCGCTCTTTAAGAACACCGAGAAAGCCAAGATAAACTCCCCGAACTTCACATACCAGTTGCCAATGCTTGAAGGACGTTCCCAGTTTTTTAATATGAAAGGTGCTAAATTGCTGGGTAAGGAAAAGAATTGGGCAAATGAAGACAACGAAAATAAAGTCACTCACTCTTAGCATATTCAACAAAGTCATCGTATAGAGAAGACGACCATGCTGTAAGATCGTTACGCTTGCCACTTAACCTGATAGAATATCCAAAGAATGACACTCAAAACTATGATGGAAATCAAGCAAGAATTTGTTCAACTGTTGGTCCTCGGTGTCCTTTGCAGCAGTCTGCATGCCCTCGTGAAACTTTATTAAAGTGCCCGCAAATTGATCCTTATAGCCAGAGTGGACGAAGTAAGCAGTGGCTTTTCTCAAACAAAAAAAATAATATTATATACCCGAGCATTTTCATCTCCTCCGATTTTTTTTTATACTTTTGGACAAGGCAATTATGCTGATGCAACATATATTGGGTATGTGTTTTTCGTAGTTGTTTATTTTTCCATCATATTTATTGTTGTTTTTTATTTCAAATATTATATTTTTTGTTTTCTCCCCTTTTTTGGCATATCCGATAGCTTTAGACTGATCGTGGTGTCTTTGTGATTAATCCTTTTGGTGTTTCGATTTGTTATTTCATGTTCTCTTTAGCGTTTTGTGGTCATTGTTTAGGAAATAAATGTATTTAAATGTTACTGCGTGTAAGTGTATATTTTGTATGTGTCCACTATGTGTGTATATGGCTAGCACTAAAATTGCTGCCTACTCGGATATTTTTGGATATTTTTATATACACATCTATATATATAAATGTGTACGCCCGACTGACATATTATCAACGCCCAGCCTAAACGGATTATCCTACAGGTTTGAGATTTGGCATAGACCTTCGTTTAGTTATGCAGGCGCGCACTAAGAAAAAATTTGGAAAATTTCACCCGGAAAAGTCGGAAAAGCGTCGGAAAAGTTTGTATGGGAAAAATTTTATTTTTCATCCGATTGACTTGAAACTTGGTTTGTAAGCATAGTACGCGAAATGATTCGACACGTGTTTTCCCGATTTCGGAAAATCCGCCCACGAGGAAAATGGCCGGAAAATTCTGCATGCAAAAAACTATTTTTCATCAGATTGGCTTGCAACTCGGTTTGTAAGGACAGAATACGAAATAGTTTTAAATGTGATTTTCCGATGTTGGAAAATTTTACCCAACGATCGGAAAATTCCCGGAAAAGTCTGCATGAAATAAAATATTTTTCATCCGATTGGCTTGAAACTCGGTTTGTAAGGTCAAAATGAGAATTCATTTGTGTTTTCATTTTCCGATGTTGGAAATACCGCCGGGATGCCCACTGGGAAGTGGTTGGGAAGTGGATGGGATGTGGGTGGTTAATTGTTTTGGAAGTGGGTGGATGTGGGCGGGAAGTGGGCGGGAAGTGGGTGGCAAGTGGGTGGAATGTGGGTGGTAAGTGGATTGGAAGTGGGTGGGATATGGGCGGGAAGTGGGAGGTATGTGGGAGGGACGTGGGTGGGATGTAGATGGGATATAGGTGGCAAGTTGGTGGTAAGTTGGTGGGAGTTGGGTGGACAGTGTGTGGGATGTGGATGGGAGGTAGGTGTGCATTGGTTTTGAGTGTTATTGCTAGTAAGTTATACACTGCCATGCACTTGAATAGGGACAAGCATTTTAACGCGAATATACAACTATTGGACTGCAACAATCAAATTAAATCAAAAGACAAAAATTTTTAGAATTCTGTACTTCATTTCTATTGAATTAACAAAAAAAAATTTTTTTTAATAAACGTAGTCTTCTGTTAAAAATTTTTTTTTTCAACGAGCTCTTCAAAAATGACATACGGTTTCAACGTACTGCAGAGCAGCGAATTGTTCAAAAAGCTTTAAATTCACTCTGTTTAGCTTTAAAAATAGATTCAAAATTGCAATTAATTGAAAGTATTGATACGGTACGGAGAGTTGTACATAAAGCTGAATATCTACGAAGATTAAATTAAAAAAACGCCCCATTTTCTGCCCACATTATGATTCTCGTCAAGTGCCATCCCTATAATATCAGATGGCACGCCACACCATACCATTTTTCTCACGGCTATGGTGAACTCCAAATTGCGGGGGCGGGAGGGGGCGTGGCCAAAATTTGAAACAAATTTGATCTGCGTGCAGATAAAAGAAGCATTTGTTCCATACATGTCAAACCTCTATCTCTTACCATCTCTGAGATCTAGGTGTTCATACAGACAGACGGACGGACGGACAGACGGACAAGGCTAAATCGACTCGGCGGTTGATGCTGATCAAGAATATATATACTTTTTATGGTCGGAAATGATTCCTTCTGCCTGTTACATACATTTGCACGACTTTAGTATACCCTTTTTACTCTACGAGTAACGGGTATAAAAATCCAGATCTACATTAGGTGCGGAATAATGTTCGAACTTTTTCGCTTTAGCCAATTATAAGCAAATAGAGCCAAAAAGAGCCAAATCCAGTAAAAAAAAGTGCCAGTGCACCAAGAGGAAAAAAAAACGCAAATTGTTTGCATTTGAAACATTTGCCTTAAGCTTATTAATTCGCGATCTGTTAAATAACTGTTTATTTTTTTCAAAAAAAAACCCAAATACTTATTTCACGTAGTTGTTGCGGGAAACAAGGTTTCTATTTTAATACATTAATTTAACTTTAATTATAGTTGGAATCGTTTCAAATTAGTGTTTTTGCGTCCGTCCTCGGCGTCACTTTTAAAAAGTAAAAAAAAAAACCCCCCACCCCCATAATAATTTTTTTTTTTTTAAAAAAAAAATAAAAAATGTTTTTAATATAAAAATAAAATTATTAAATTATGTTTTATTTAATAATTAAAAAAAGGGGGGTTTTTTTTTTTTTTTTTTTTTATATATATAATTATTTTCTAATCAGCCAAAAAAATCAACTGGCACTTTTGTCAGCTTTCTTTAGTTGTTTTCTTGAGACTCAACAAAAAACATTTCTCCGCACAAACAAGCTGTAAAACTGGCTGGTAATTGAAACTGCATACAGGTAGCCGACATAGCCAGCAGATGTGGATGCACATTCCAAGCCAAGTCCCAATTGTCTGGGCGAACAATGGACACGAAAAATCAGCCACGTAAGAGGACAACTTTGAGGAGGCCTTAAGTGGAGAGACAGAATAGACTTGCGCTCGGTTGTGGGCAATTGTCAGGGCTTGTGCTGTATATTAACAAGACATTTATGCGGGCACACAGAAAGGTGGAACGAATGTTTGGCATAAATTAGCTGTAAGACAATCTTAAGCAGCATTGTGTCAAATGCAGAACATTCCTACATATGTCAACAGCAGGGAAGTGCGTGAGTGAGTGAGTGAGTGAGTGAAATAACTTACAAGCACTCAAACTTCTTTTGGGCCAAATGCAAATTGTGTGCCTCAAAAAGTTGGTAGTCATAACTAACTAACTGGAACTCATGAGACTTACAGTTTCTCGAATTTGTTTGCCAACAACAACAACAACAAAAGCACTTCAAGCCGTTTGCACAGATACACAGAAATGTGTTGTGTTGTGTAATTCCCAAAACTCTATATGAACTGGAGAAGCTTGCTCCATTTTTCCATCTCCGCCTGTGAACTTCAATTTCATTAACTAAGTGGCCATGGCAATTAAGTTTGTGCATTTTGGAATAATATAAATTAATTAGAATATGCTAATGAGCAGGACCTGCTTTACTCCATACTTATTACAGTCTGCCGTTGCCAGTCGAAAGCCGAGTTAATTTACTTGAATAAATTAGCGTGAGCAAATGCAGGCGAACCGTGCAAATGATTTCAAAGCTGCCAAACGGCTTCAACTTGTCGTCCGGTGTCTCTGGCCCACTGCTGGCTTGGAATGTTCGAATGTCTTTACACAAATATTTGTTAACTAAGTTGGGCAAGTTTGGTTGGCTGTGAAATCAAATAGTTAACAATTTTGGACAGTTTCAAAAGGGAATTTGGACTACTTTAAGCACCTTTTGAGATTTCTAATTAAAATAGTCTTATGGTTTCCGCTTACAAATTTATGACACAATACTTTCAAAGGACACTACCTCAAGTGCCTTAAATTTCAACTCCAACTCACGCATAACTTGACAAAAATTTAGTCACTTGAATGAAATCCAAGCTCCAACACCCACTTTAATTGGCTTCTCGTTTTCGCTTGTTTTTGTGCGTGTTTTTCATAAAACATTCTGTCGACCAATCAATACCAAAAAAAAAAAAAAAAAAAAAGAATAATTTTCCACGCTGACAAAATGAATTCGTCTGCATGCCGAAATTGGTTTAATGCGATAAAAGTTGAATGGGGCATCGTGAATGCCACCTTGCTACGATTTGCCAATGCCAAACGTGTGAGTGGCATTTTCTGTGCACTGTTCCAGACAGATGCGCAGACAACGCTGGGGGATTGGAGACTGCTTTCGGAGGGAGTCATTGCCAAATTAGAATTTTTCTTTTGTGGCTGTCAAATGTATGCAATAGTCGTAGTCGTTGCCGACTCTGAATGACTTTATCTCAAGCATTTCGCCAATGAAATGATGCCATTAGTGGAGCATTCGATTGAAAATGATGTCGAAGAGAATATCGTAAATGTGAGATATCGTTGAGTTAATACATGGCAGTGGGAATGCAGCATATGTTCGGGTTACCCAGATGTTGCTTTAGCAAGAAGTGGTCGCCGATAAAGACCGTGCTGGTAGACCTTTGACTTCGACAAACACCGAAAATGGGACTCGTGTGAGCAAAGTTTTGAACTAAGACCGTCGACTAAGTATTCTAAACGAATTTGCCCAGATGTTAAATTTAAAAATCTGTGGTTCATGACATTGTGACGGAGCATTTGAACATGCGCAACATGAACTTTAAAAGTGACTTCTTGTGAACAGCTACCTGACCAAGGCTCTCATCCCAACGCTTCTGCAGCCGCCCTACAGCCCAGACAGTTTTGCATAATTTATTATCGCAGAAGATGAGAATGCGATTCTTCCAGTAGGTGTCGCTTTACTCTGGCGATATCGCATAATTATCGATACCGTCTAAGACGGGGCAACTTAAGGGTTACTTGTATTGAATCTATTTGAAAGCATTCAACCTTGAATGCTTGCTTGTAATTTTCAAGTTAAAAAACCCGACAAAATGTTTGCAGGGAGTTATGATGTTGGCATTAACCCCGAACAGACTGTCTGCTTCTGAGAAACTTTACATAAGCTACTCAATGTTAACAAAAAGTACTGAAAATTCTATCGATATGTCGATGTCATCAGTAGCGGATCCAGGGAGGGGGGCATATAGGGGCTGAAGAAAAAGAAAGAAGACAAAGTCAATAAAATAAAAAAAAGAGGAAGTCAGAGAGAGAACTAATCTATATATATAAAAGAGTTCAACCTGACTGACTGACTGACTGACTGACTGACTTACTGACTGACTGACTGGTGACCGTCGCACAGCCTAAACCATAAAAGACAGAGAGATGAGATTTTCACAGTAGTTTTATCTTATGCTGAAAGTGAGTACTAAGGACGGATTTTGGAAAATTCAGTCGGGAAATGTGGAAATTCGCGGAAAACTGTTGTATGAAACTTTTTGTTTTTCATCCGATCAAGTTCAAACTTATTTTCAAAGATCTTTGTGAAAATTCAACAACAACTGCATACCAATCTTCCGGAAAATTCACCTCCCCTGGGTGGAAAGTGGGTTGTCAAGGTTGTATAAGCGAAACTATAATTGCCAGTGATTAGCTCCAAACTCATTTTCAAAATTACACATACTAAGACATAAAAAAAGAGACTTTCAAATTTTTGAAAATCTATCCCCAAAGTCGGAAAATTCACGGAAAACTGTTGTATCAGGGGTGTTCTAGAAATCTCTAGAGATTCTCGTATAAACGATTGCACTTCGAACTAAACTGGGACTACTTTACTTGCAAAGTGCCAAGAATCCGACCGCCTACTAGATTATGTGGAAGGAAAACCGTACGCATCAAATCTACTTGGCTTTGAGCAGGCGGTTTCAAATCGCTCAACTTTTGTCATTTAATCTAGTAGCCACGCATATTTGAGTCCCTAAACATATAAATTCAAAAAGCTTTACTATGAAACTTTTTATACCCGTTACTCGTAGAGTAAAAAGGGTATACTAAAGTCGTGCAAATGTATGTAACAGGCAGAAGGAATCATTTCCGACCATATAAAGTATATATATTCTTGATCAGCATCAACAGCCGAAACGATTTAGCCTTGTCCGTCTGTCCGTCCGTCCGTCCGTCCGTCCGTCCGTCCGTCCGTCCGTCTGTCTGTATGAACACCTAGATCTAGGAGATGGTAAGAGATAGAGGTTTGGCATGTATGGGACAAATGCTTCTTTTGTCTGCACGCAGATCAAGTTTGTTTCAAATTTTGGCCACGCCCCCTCCCGCCCCCGCAATTTGGAAAAAACGTTATATCTCCTACAGTTTTTAAGATAGACGATTCGTGCCTTCTAGAGATAGTTAGTAATTATATGTAAAAGTAAATCGATTTGCCGAAGAAATGATAAAGATCGGATGAACGGTTCTCAAGTTAGAAGCAAAAAGAACCAAGTAAAAAAAATTTTGCATACTTTACGGATGGTCACACTAGGGAACGCGGGAACACTGTTAATCATGTTTTTTCATGAGTAACGGGTATATCGAAGTCGGTTAGAGCCGACTTTAACTTACGCTCTCGTTTGTTTATTATCCGATCAGATTCAAACTCATTTTCCAAGATGTATATGAAAATTCAACAATAAGTGTGTTCCAATTTTCCGGAAAATCCCACCCGAAAAAGTCGGAAAAGCGCCGGAAAAGTTTGTATGGTAAACATTTGATTTTCATCCGATTGACTTGAAACTTGGTTCGCAAGCATAGTACGCCAAATATTCGACACGTGTTTTCCCGATTTCGGAAAATCCGCCCACGAGGAAAATGGCTGGAAAATTGTGCATGCAAACAACTATTTTTCATCCGATTGTCTTGAAATTCGGTTTGTTAGGATAGAATACGAAATAGTTTGAAATGTGACTTTCCGAAGTTGGAAAATTCGACCTGACGGTCGGAAAATTGCCGGAAAATTCTGCATGAAAAAAACTATTTATCATCCGATTGGCATGAAACTCGGTTTGAAAGGACAGAATACGAAATAATTTAAAATGGGATTTTTCAATGTCGGAAAATCCGACCCCAGGCGTGAAAATGCCCGGAAAATTCTACATGCAAAAGAATTATTTTTCATCCGATTGACTTGAAACTCTATTTGTAAGGTAAAAATGAAAATTCATTAGTGTTTTCATTTTGGTATGTGGGCGGGATGTGGGCGGGAAGTGGGAGGGATGTGGGTGGGATGTTGGCGGGAAGAGGGAGGGATGTGGGAGGGATGTGGGAGGGATGTTGGCGGGATGTGGAAGTGATGTGGGCGTGGGAACTGGTGGAATTGGGTGAAGAGTGGGTGGGAGGGTTGGGGTGGGAGTTGAAGGAAAAACCCATCAGCAAAGTTCGATATCTGGGTTCTGCGGTGTATTTCTTTATCTAATATTGCTTGGTTCTATACTGTTGAAAGCTCAGCGAAGCGCGTCGGGTTATTTGCTAGTTTAGTATAAAATGTTAAATAAATTTACTTTTGAAACAAAAGAAAATCATTTAAAACATTTTTTTTCAGCGTTTATTTTGCGAGCACAAAATGTTCTTAAATCAAGCCGTTCATAAAGTTAGCCCAAAATGTTCATAATATGACTCCCGCTGTTCACGGTTAAAAAAAAGCGGGACTAATCTACTTTTGTCAACGAATGGGCTTGATTTTGGTAGATTTAGAACGAATTATTTTTCTAAGTGTATGCACGGAAAACATGAATGTGTGCACACATTCGCTGAGTTAGAAAAGTTTAAGAATGATAGAGACAGCGGGACAACTTAAAAATTGAAAAAAAACGAGAAAGGCAAAGCTAACTTCGTCTGCACCGAAGTTTTGATACACTTGAAATAGCTTGTTACAACGGTTAGCGACTTCGACCAAACTTCGCAAATCAGCTTAAAAACATGACATATTACCCATGACCGTGTTTGAGAGCGATAATATTGAGAACAAACCAGTTTTTCTCACTAAAACCCATTTTTCGAACGAACATTTGTATGGCAGCTACAAGAAGTAGTCATCCGATCCGGTCGGTTCCGACATATTAGCAGCGTGCAGTAAAAAGAAGACTCTGTGCAAAGTTTCAGCTCGATAGCTCCAAAACTGAGGGACTAGTTCGCGTAGAAACAGACAGACGGACAGACGGACGGACAAAGCTTAATCGACTCAGCTCGTCATGCTGATCAAGAATATATATACTTTATGTGGTCGGAGATGATTCCTTCTATGCGTTGCACACTTCTGGGCAAAATTATAATACACTATTCAAGTGTATAAAAAGTTATCAAAGTCGGTTAGACCACATACAGCAATTTGTATTTTGCTATTGGTGTGCTTTATGAACCTGTACAAATGTTCTTTGATGTTACCTTGGGAAGCATATCACCTTAGGTGCATATTGATTTTTATACCCTTGGAGAGGGTATATTAAAATTGTCCGGATGTTTGTAACGCACGGAAGGAAGCATCTCCGACCACATAAAGTATACATATTCTTGATCAGCGTGACGAGCTGAGTTGATATAGCCATGTCCGTCTGTCCGTCCGTCTGTCCGTCTGTTTCTATGCTATCTCCTCCGTCAGTTTTAAAGCTATCGCTATTTCAATGGTAGCGTATTTTTACGTTCCAATTATAAACATTATCGGTCTCAACACAATTTTAGAGAGTTTGATCAAAATCGGATGAATATATCGTATAGCTGCCATATAAAAAACTGGCAGGAAAATATCATGCTCCAAGGGTATATAAACTTCGGTCGAGCCGAAGTTAGCTTTCCTCTATTTTTTGTATCAGATGATTCGATGACGCGCTTTGACAAGGCAATTATGCTGATGCAACATATATTGGGTATGTGTTTTTCGTAGTTGATTGAAGTTCCATCGTAATTGTTGTTGATCATTAATTCCAGAATATGATATGATCTGTTCCCTACCTCTTGAGGCATATCCGATAGCTTTAGACCAGTGGTGCACAAAATATTTTTTTCTTACCCCGTGGGATAGGAAGTCCAAATGCTGCCGGCGTCGCAGCCGACACACGCATAGAGAGAGAGAATACATGTGCTCTATAAATAGCACGCACACACATTTATTTGTTTGTTTGTAGCCCATGTTTGACATAATGACGTTTACTTCGTGTTTCGCTGCTACACACACCATCGCAAAGCTTGATAGTGTGTGTTTGTGCACCACTGCTTTAGACTGATCGTGGTGTCTTTGTGATTAATCCCTTTGGTGTTTCGATTTGTTATTTCATGTTCTCTTTTGCGTTTTGTGGTCATTCTTTAGGAAATAAATGTATGTATTGTCAAAAAAGTCTTGCGGTATTTTTATTGAATTTTCAATAGTTCATAAAATTGGTTATAATAAGGTGATTTAAGTCAAATATGCGCCGTTTTGTTCGATGACGAGTTCCCAACGAGATGCCAACTTCATAATGCTCGCTTCCCTATTGGCAAAAAACTAGGAGAGCCAATTTTCACAGGACTCTCTTGTAGCCAACTTTTGACTACCAAGATCGTTCGCCATGGACAGAAATAGGTGGTAATCACTTGGTACGAGATCCGTACTATACGGTGGATGCAAAAGAACCTCCCATCCGAGCTCCCGGAGCTTCTGGCGCGTCACCAAAGATGTGTGTGGCCTGGCGTTGTCCTGATGGAAGACAATTCGGCCTCTGTTGATCAAAGATGGCCTCTTCTGCGTGAGTGCTGCATTCAAGCGGTCCAGTTGTTGGCAGTACAGGTCCGAATAGAGAGTTTGGCCATAGGGAAGCAGCTCATAGTGGATGATTCCCTGCCAATCCCACCAAACACACAGAAGAACCTTCCTGGCCGTCAATCCAGGCTTGGCCACCGTCTGAGCAGCTTCACCGCTTTTCGACCACGACCGTTTGCACTTCACGTTGTCGTAAGTGACCCACCTTTCATCGCCAGTCACCATCCGCTTCAAAAACGGGTCGATTTTGTTGCGATTCAAAAGCGATTCGCATGCATCCATACGGGCAAAAATGTCTTTTTGCGTCAAGTCGTGTGGCACCCATACATCGAGCTTCTTTTTGAATCCAAGCTTCTTCAAATGGTTTATAACGGTTTAATGACCCATACCCAGCTCTGGGCCGATGCTACGGCTGCTACTATGCCGGTCTCTTTCGATCAATTCAGCGATTTTATCGCGATTTTCGACGACAGGCCTTCCGGACCGTGGCGCATCTTCGATCACCTCTGCATCAGAACGAAAACGTTGAAACCATCGTTGTGCGGTGGAAATGGAAACTGCATCGGGTCCATAAACTGCACAAATTTTATTGGCAGCATGAGATGCATTTTTGCCAGTTGCAGAACCATTGGTTTATCGGAATCATCATAGAACAGGTTCCATTTCGTCTGATTGCTCATTTGAATAGCAAATCAAAAGAAAACTTAGCTGAGTGATCAGGTCTTCTAACTAGAGCTTAGCTTCTAATATGAGCATCTCAAACTGCAACAGTTTTTGAACAGCCAAAACCAATTACAGTTTCTAAACATTGTTTCACATTTCAGAGCTCCGATAAGCAACTGCAACAATGCACTATATCCGGATCTGTATGGCCATTATCAGGAGGCGAAACTCACTCAGACCAACATCTTACTTTCCTCCCTATCGCAGACTAGAGTAGCCGGAACAAGACACTGGGAACCAGGTACTGACGCCCACAGAAGGAGCAAGACGATCAGAATCAAACCGGAACCCAGGCGGACATCATAACCCCGTACAAAATACAAATTCTAAACGGCTTAGACAATGGACAAACTCCTACGGAAATTGTAAGAAGCCTTGACTTGAATAAGGCAACAAACGGAAGGATTGGGTCATCTATATCTAGAACATTTAGAAGTAGAGCATGTGCACATATTTTGGAGAAAATGGAAAGAGCTCTTTGCATTTGGATTGACGGTAGCTACGAAAAAGGGCCCTTTAAGCCAGCATTCGTGAAAAGGCACTCAGGATTTATGAACTGCTCAAACAAAATGAACTCTCTTCAGCATAGATTTCTTTGCTAGTAATGGATGGTTCGAGAAATTTGAAAAATGGTTCTCCATTCATAGCATTAAATTTAAAGGCATCGGCCGATCATGGAGCTAGTACCACAAACCCAGAAGAAATTCAGGGGTTCATTGAAGATGAAGAATTCTTGCCTGATCAATTTTTCAATGCTGTTGAAACTAAACTTTGCTGGGAAAAAAAAACGCCTGTCCGTCTGTCCGTCCGTCCGTCCATATGAACAAACAGATCTCAGAGATGGTAAGAGATAGAGGTTTGACATGTATGAGACAAATGCTTCTTATACTTGCAGGCAGATCAAGCTTATTTTCAACTTTTGCCACACCCCCTTTCGCCACCGCAATTTTGAAAATATATCATATCTTCCACAGTTTTGTAGATAGAGGGTTTGTTACTTCTAGAGATAGTTAGTCATTAGCAATGTGTATCGATTTGCCGAAGAAATGATAAAGATCGGATGAGCGGTTATCAAGTTATGAGCAAATAGGTGAATTACCCCCTTCCCTACCCCCACCCACCCTTTCACAACCAACTCAGCAACATATTAGAGAGAGAGAGAAAAGGGAGAAGAAAGAGAGAGAGGGAGAGAGAGAGAAACAGGTACAGAGTATATTATTGCAGAATTTTCCGGCCATTTTCCTCGTGGGCGGATTTTCACAAAAATCGTGAAAACACGTGTCAAATTATTTCGCGTACAATGCTGACAAACCAAGTTTCAAGTCAATCGGATGAAAAAAAATTTTTATACAGTTTGGCTTAATGGAAAAAGTGTAACTCCGCAGCGTAACGTCCGCAACGTAACGTCCGCAACAGACCAAAAATTAAAATATTTTAATAACAGGACGACTTATCATTCTTTTGAAAGCTGGTCAAAATGGTCATTTATTCCACTTAATTTTTTGTAATTTGACTCTTGTGTTTATAATGCAAACTTCGATAAAAAATGTGGAAGATGTGTAAACCTCAAGTTCGACTTCCATTTTTGTAACGTCCGCAACGGAACTTTAAACAAGCATAATTTTTCAGAAACACATAACCTTTTTATTTTATTGGGTTTGAAAGTACTCCCAAAGAAATGCATTTTACAAAATAAATTATTAAAATATACCAATGTGGACGCCAGCTGTGTCAAATTTAGCAAGCAAATTTGGGTACAAGTGCAACGCCCGCAACGCAGGATTAGCCCATATATGAGTAAAATTGGTCTTCAATCGATAATCAAGCCAAGCAACAATAAATTAAAATAATATTATACAGCTTAAACTATTTAACTTAACTGTCTTTAACATTTGTTGCTCCGATTGGTCATGCGCGAGAACAATTGAGTTCTTCCTTGATTACACACTGACAAACAAACCAAAATTCAACGAGGCAAATCTCAATTTAATTTATCAAATATTTATCGCTTTTGTGTTTTGAACAACCATTTAACACTCGCCTCTCCTCACTCCAGCATTTTACAACAAGTGCAATTGTTTATGCCACGACAATTATAACAATTAAATGGTTTTTTTCCACATGGCTACACCAATTGTTTGGGACAGTTAGCTATCTAGGACAAAAACGTTTGGGATATTTAAAATTAAGATTTAGAGTAAGAGGTTTGTAGTCGTTGGAATTATTTGAAAATGATAGCCAAGATGTAAATAAATCGATATTGTAGCGAATTTTCAGCAGTCAGACGAGCGGATTACTGATTTTTAGGTTGTGTTGTCGGGAGCAAAACCACTCAGGAGACACACAGCCAAGTTAATTCGAAGTGAGAAAAGAAGTCCTTCAGTCAATTAGTAACCGTGCAATTGGACAATTCGGTAAAACAAATGTGTCCATGTTCAGAGTGAAAAACTAAGAGTGTGTGTGTGAAAAACGCGTGTTATAGCCTATTCACACTACAGTCCATCTACCGTTTACCGTCTACCGTCAAAGATGGTACGTAAGAACTTGCCGTGCCAAATTTTCCTAATCATGGAGCAATTAGAATTAGAGAGAACGTTTGCGCTGCCTCTCAATTTGGCTGGTGCTAAACGATTGCCGAGAAGACTTATAGTGCCCCAAAAGATACTCACTATACAGCCGGTAGGAAATCACTGTGGTGTTTGGGCGGGAGACAACTAAATGTATCAGAGAGAGCGAACAGCTGACCCAAAAAGTATAAGAGAGCGTAAATGAGCCAGCAGCTGACAATTTTCGGCCATTCACACTACAGTCCATCTTGGCGGAACGTTGAGAAGATGGTAGAAAAATTAAATTCGTGTTCACATGGGCACCATCTATTCCACCGTCAGCTGGGGATGTTCCTATCTCACGCTGTTCCAAGCGATATTTTTGGGTCCACCACCAATTAATAGCCATTCGCAACTAAAATATACACAGACAACGTAGTTTAAATGTCAAAATGAAAATGCCGCGCAACAGAACACCAAATGAAATTTGAAAATATTTCCAAAACTGTTAATTCCGTTTATAAAATGCAATGTATTATTCACTAAATGTCATTAAATTATCTGCTTCGACTCAATTGCATACAAATGCTTCGATGTGTTGGGCAGACCATAAACATTTCGTATAAGTCCGTATCTTCTTTTATAGCTGGCATATTTATATCGTGTGGCAAGAAGAAGCCAATGATGGTGGACGGTAGACGGTAGATGGTGGCCATGTGAACACGAATTTCATTTTTCCACCATCTTCTCAACGTTCCGCCAAGATGGACTGTAGTGTGAATAGGCTAGTACAGACATATGCCAACTAGCCATCTTAGCGGAACATGGAATTTTTTGAAGATGTGAAATAGCGAAGATTCATATTGAAAACATCTGACATCTAATATCATCAGTTGTCAGTTCAGTAGCAAAATTTACCACAATTGCTAAAAGTTATTCTATAATATTGTTTTTAAAAAACAATTGGTGGTGGTTCTATTTGGTGTAAAAAAACAACATTTTTTTAACCAGTTTATAGCATTTTTATAAAATAATGTGTGAAATCCAGAAAAGAAGATGAATTGGAATTGGTTATTATTTTTCCTAAATTTTAAATTATTATTAGTGTGGGGTGTTTATGGGGTTTTTCTTTGGCTTATTTGTGGTACAACAATCAAATTGTTGAATATGTTGGATGGTAAATAGTAAAAAGGATGTAAGTGTGGATTTGTATTATTGGTGATCTGTATATAAAGGGTATTGGAAAAATATATTATAAAAATTTATCTATTATATAAAAATAAGTCCGGTTTTCCTCCCTGACGCTATAACTCCAGAACGCACGAACCGATTTCCACGGTTTTGCATTCGTTGGAAAGGTCTCGGGCTCCGTGAGGTTTATAGCAAAGAAAATTCAGGAAAAATTCAACAGAAAAGTAAGGAAATCGTTTTTCACATACAGCGCCATCTCTGATACATAGCATGTACTACAAACCAATATTCAATGGCGCCGAGTGTTTGACAGCTACTCATTGTTCTCTGCTCAGTTAATTTCATTTAAGCTCAGTGTAAATTATGTGGATCGTGCATTTGAAGTTAAATTCAACACTCGTCCATAGTCCAAATTAGACAACGATGCGACGACGCACAACAAGATGTTTTTATTTGCGACTGCTGTTAGTAAATGTACGTGGACCAAAATCATTTGCGCATTTGAAAACTGTGAATGGCCACCAATGCCAAACATATCGAGAAGCATGTCAACTATTGGGTTTGCTGGAGAACGATTCTCATTGGGATTTAACACTTGCAGATTCAGTTGTTTCATCAAATGCATACCAAATACGAACGCTGTTCGCAATTATCATCACCACATGTTTTCCTTCACAACCAATTCAGTTATGGAACAAATACAAAGACGCCATATGTGAAGATATCTTGCATCGCTTGCGCATTCAAACGAATAATCCTGACATCCAAATAACCGATGAAATCTACAATGAAGGATTGATTCTGATTGAGGATCAATGCTTGACTATTGCAAACAAGCTACTGATTGAAGTAGGAATGATTGCGCCAGATCGATCGATGCACGATGCATTCAACCAAGAATTAAATCGAGAGCTGCAATACAATGTTGATACATTGCAGGAATTCGTTAGAAATAATGTTCCGTTGCTGAATGAACAGCAAAAACAAGTATACGAAACATTAATGCAAGCGGTGGACAATAATACTGGTGGTCTATTCTTCCTGGATGCACCTGGAGGAACAGGGAAAACATTTGTCATTTCATTGATTTTGGCCACTATTCGATCAAGATGTGACATAGCTTTGGCGTTAGCATCATCTGGAATTGCGGCGACTCTTCTAGATGGCGGTCGTACTGCACATTCTGCGCTTAAGTTGCCACTCAATTTAAACACAATTGATACTCCAACATGCAATATTTCCCGATCCAGTGCAATGGGAAAATTGTTAATGCAATGCAAGGTCATTGTTTGGGATGAGTGCACCATGGCACATAAGAAATCACTTGAAGCACTTAACTCCACACTGAAGGATCTTCGGCGAAATAACAACATCTTTGGCGGCTTGATGATATTGTTGGCAGGCGATTTCAGGCAGACGTTGCCAGTAGTTCCCCGTGGAACGCCTGCAGATGAATTGAATGCTTGCCTGAAGGCATCACCTTTATGGAATAACGTAAAAACATTATCGCTAACCGCTAATATGAGAGTTCAACTTCAAAATGATCAAAGTGCTGCACAATTTTCCATACAATTGTTAGATGTTGGAAATGGAAAAGTCCCAGTTGATGCGACATCTGGATTAATTACTCTTACCAACGACTTTTGCCGATTTGTAGACACTCAATTAGTTCTTATTGAAAATGTTTTCCCAAATATTAGTGAGAATTATAAGAATTATGCTTGGTTAAGTCAACGAGCAATTCTTGCCGCAAAGAATAATGATGTCCACGCACTGAATTTCACCATTCAATCAAAAATTGCTGGCGATTTGGTGACATACAAATCCGTTGATTCAATAACAAATCCCGATGATGTAGTAAATTATCCAACGGAGTTTTTGAACTCTCTGGAGATACCAGGATTTCCACCACATAACTTGCAACTCAAAGTTGGTACAGTTATTATGATACTGCGTAATTTGAATCCACCGCGACTTTGCAACGGTACTCGACTTTCGGTAAAGAGACTTATGCCGAATTTGATCGAGGCAACCATTATTAACGGAAAGTACGCAGGTGAAAATGTATGTATTCCTCGAATACCAATGATTCCGACTGATCTTCCGTTTGACTTCAAACGATTGCAATTTCCAGTTCGCCTTGCGTTCGCAATGACAATTAATAAGTCGCAAGGCCAATCGCTTAGTGTTTGCGGGATAAATTTAGAAAATCATTGTTTTTCACATGGGCAGTTATACGTTGCGTGTTCACGAGTTGGGAAACCATCCGCTTTGTTTGTGTTAACGTCTGACCAAAAAACAAAAATGTGGTTTACCAAAGAGCACTACAATGAAACGGATAATTTGCGGACACGTATAACGCTTCGATTCAGTATTTACTTTGGATTTGTAGCGACATCAAAGAGTAACTTTCATTTACTTAGGGAAGTTCAACTAAATAACACTTCATTTTAGTAGGTAATCGAAATGAATTTATTACTGTTGTGAAATGAAATAAATATTTTCCTTTTCAAATATATAACAAAAAAATTTTTTTTCTTTATCTTTTAATCACCAAACGAAATGTTACATAAAACGAATCTGGTGGCGAAACGGAGTTCGCCGGGTCTGCTAGTTTTTAATAAAATGTTTATTTTATTTTTAAAGTATATTTTTTTTTTTTTTTTTTTTTATAGATTTTATGTTTTTTTTTTTTTATCCGACGAACGTTTACCCAAATTCTCCACATCCTCCCCCTGACCGGGCAAGACAATCGGCACAGCATACATCTTCAAATAGATTTTCACATGTTCACGAAAGATTTCCTCGGAATGCTTCATTGTGGCGGCAGCTGCATGATTCAACGGATCATTCGGATTCGGATGACGCAAAAGTTGTGGCAGAAATGTATCAAAAATATTAACCAAATCATAGCTGGGAGACCAGGCCTGTCTGAACACATTCATGCACACCAATCCCGTGGTGAACTGTATATTCGGATGCAAAATCTTTGTCACAAAACGTACACGTGGTGCCTTCAATGGATACTCCTGCGGCATGTTCACATTCACTGTCCAAACGCCGCCCTCATAGGCCGTACCCAATGGTCCCTCAAAGCGCACATCCAAATTGGCCATGTCGTCGTCAACGGTGGTGCGATACCCCGCGGCCATTAGCCGATTCACATCCCGCAGCAGACGACGGCCCACCATGGGCGAGGTGGTGTTCACGACTAAATTGGCCATTTCGTTCTCTTTGGTATGGCACGTATCGAGGAACTACACGGAGATTTCGAGTGCACCGGCGCTACCTTCAACAGTAATCATCTGACCCAGGCGGAGAGCCTTAATTAGCGAGCGTCAAATAATGGAGGCATTCAATACTTACACATAAATTAAAACCAAAATTTAGTGTTTTTTACATCAAAAATTTTATAACAATTAAGGCAAAGAT